>JAHPZR010013888.1:10000-25625 GCA_019787425.1 Platygyra sinensis
TACATACATCGCTTACAATACATGACATAACCTGACAATGCGTTGCATTACTTACTTACTGCATGTTGTTATTGTTTAGGCCTTGCAAATTGAAACTGTGACTCCTTACGTTATATAATTAATTTATGAAACTGGACCACTTCTTTAAAAAGTATTTTGTTTGTTTGATATAGAAGCTATGTTACGTTCAATTTCAATTTTGTCATAGACAAGATTTAAGAAATCTGCGAACTGAAATTTAACGCTATTTAATGATTTGCAATAGAGGAAGTATTTACCTATGAGAATTAGGTGGTTTAGGGTTGAACAGGAAGACCAATTCGTGAGAACTCCGTAAATAATTTCATTCTTGGAAAGGCTAAGGGTCTTTTTAGAAACAGAATGATACCATTTAATAAAATCCGACCAGAAAGAACTAGCAATGGGGCACGATACAAATAAGTGACCGACTGTTTGGTCTACGTTTGTACAAAAGAAAAAATATAATTGGGGAAGTGTAACTCTTCATCAATGTGATCTTTTGTTTTTTTGCTTTTGTGTTACAGGTGCTTGTTTGTCGGTAATTATCACAGCCTCTTTTCCCACCGTGTTTTCCGTAGTTTGTATTAATGTCTGCTTACGTGTCGGAGTTAGTGAGAAAAAGAACTTTCGTTACTTTATTTGGTTTGAGGAAAAGTAAACAAGCCAACATTTTCGTTGCATGGTCAATAGTATGAAATAATATAAAAAAGTAATTCTAAAGAACCAGTACTGAGATTACATTTTTGGCAGACGGCTAAGCTTACAAAAATCCCCACCTCCACCCGGTGCAAAGAATTTCGCCACATGGCTATGCGAGGAATATGCAAATTAGAAAGACGGCGATCGATGGCGGCTTACAGTGTATTCGTTCGTCACTTACTGGCAATTTCTGCTTCAAAGCAGGTTGGGTGATTCTATCGAGCAGTACAACGAGCCACCAAGGTACAGGTTGCATAGGAACTTCGCAAAATCGCTTTTTGTGGTTCAAATCTACCAGACGGATGCCCGCCGGGTACAGAGGTTCCCGACTTACAAACTTAGCGGAACGCCATTGAAGAAATGACTGGAGCGAAACGTTGTTTGACAGTCAAGATATCATATCTGGGCTGAGGTGAACATATTTATGTTGATTGTGCTTTAGTAATCCGGATATTTCGAATTGAAGGGATTTAATTAATTATCAATGCAGTGGTAATGTTTAGTCACGCATTCGACTACTTGCGTGATTTCGATTTTTCTGTACGATTTGAATAATGTTTTGACGACTGCTTATTCATTTGCCCAAACTAAACTTTACATTTCCTGGAAGACCTATCCTTATACAGTCAGAATCTAAAATATTTTGGAATTCCGAGATATGGCACTTGGTCAAAATGTGAATTCTTTTCACCAACCGTCGAATTCCACGGGGGAGAGCACTCTGCTTTTGTTAACCGCCAAATAATTAGATTAATACAATTTTCCTGTAATTGTGCTTTTTTGGACGAGAAAGAGATATGCAAAAAGTTGGTTGTATTACAACTTTCCTGCACTCAGTAAATGCGACACGCGAATCTCTTGAAAATCGTCGATTTTCAGCCCGGTTGGGACTCGGTAAATTGATGCCAGGACGTGAAATCGAAAATGTCGTTTTTCTCGGAAATACCGAAATATTTGAGGAAAGAAAACACATGGCGTTTTTACCTTTACTAAGGCCTACTTATATGCAAAAGTAGGGCGAATTTAATTTTTCAAGTCTTACCGGACTATATTTGATTTTTGTGGACATTTGCTCTTAAAATAAGTATCTTTCTTGCCTAAAATTAAAAACCACAAGCCACAACTTACCGGTTCCGTGTAGTGTGCGATGCCGTTTAAGGTTATTCCTCACAATTGCACTGCGCATCCTTTCTGCGCATAATTTATGGCGTCATTTAGCGCGCCCGCGTGCACGCGCATATTGAAAACATGGCGGATTTGCCTTGATATTGAGCGCTGTCAGTTGGAAAATGGCTATAGCTCACCAAGGAGCACGGGCACCCCAACTTTTTTTCAGTCATTGTAATCAACTTATCATAAACTTTGCTTGAGGAAAGACTGATCTGATTCCTATTGCTGAAAATTGAATAAATAACGAAAATGCAAGTAAACTGTGGTCTTTTCTATGTTGCCCTAGGGTAACCATGTCAAGAAATTTGGTTGAAATTTTAATCAAAAATTCAGCTTTCTGTCTAAATCAAACTTTAAAAAGTTTATTTGTGTCCGATACAATGCATTGACTCCAGTTTAATGCGTGTGCTCATGAGTCTCGGTCACAAAAATTTACAATTATTACTGGGAATGCGTTCTTGCAATAAGCATTAAATAATGCCAAAATGGGTCATTTTCAATGCCCCAGTGCTCCTTAATGAGTATGGGCACCCCCCCCCCCCCCCCCTTTTTTATTTCAAAATTGAAGTTCTCATATGATAAATATCCAGTGGGCAAAGTTTGAACGAAAATCTATTGTCAGTTTTATTTCAGGGGAATTACCTTAACCGTGTTCCACGACCGATACTTTCCATTGAAGTCGGAACAAAAGCATTTTCTTTTCGGCATTATCCAGTACAGAGAATACAAAGTAGGTGATACATACAGCAGCTGTCAAACGAAGCCATTTGAGCTCATTTGCAGTGAAACAACTACACGAAATGAAACATGGCACACATCATACCCGCGGCTTGTCACAGTCTTCGCAACATGACGAGAACTTTTCTGTCTTAGCCAATGATAGTGTAACACCATATCGAGGAAACCAACCAGAGAAGACTTGCTCGTGGAGTGGCGCGAAAACTGATGACAGTCGACGCGCAAAAAAAAAAAATTTCCGTCGTCTGTGAGCTACATGTTACGGTCTGTTGCGTGTACACTGTAAATCGAAAAGACCTGTTTTAGACCCAAAATTGGGGCCGTTTCGGTGAGTAAAATACAGTACTATTTTTGGGTCTAATTTAGCCCATGTGGAATAGAGTTCTTTTGGCCCCAGTAGAGAGGGCAGAAATAGCCCTTTGTAAGGTAGTCGAAACGAATACACAAAAGAGCTATTTCGGAAAATGGGGAGTAGTTTTGGTTTTTGAGGGTGTTGAAATGGTGCGTTTTGATGGTTAAATTAGCCCTTCTCGAGCCGTTTCATGCCTTCAAAAAGGAACAAAATTGGCCCATATTTTGTGGCCAATTAAGCCCTATTTTATGTTCAAAAGAAATGTACTCTAAATGACTAAATTAGCACCACAATGTCTAAAACACATTCTTTTTAAGAGCTGTTTTATGCCTTAATTCTTTGAAATAGCCCCCTTACAGGGACTAAAATGAATATTAGCATTGTTTAAATTGGCCCCATTTGAGCCATTTCAAACCTGTATAAAGGGGAAACAATGGCCACAATGCGTGACTGATTCAGCCATACAATACCAAGTCGACTACACTTGTCAAGCTGAATCGCCACCAGTGTTGTCTAAAGGACTCAATAGCGTCTAAAACAGCTATATTATAGGGCTAAAATCAACTACCACTTACCCTAGAATGGTTATAATTTTGTGGTTGATTTACACTTATCATAATACCCTAATCAGCTTAAATAAAAACAAAAAAGCTTTTATTGCCTATAAAGATATTTTATTCTCACACTAACGTTTCTGGTAAACTAAACAGAACGCAATGACTGTGGGTAAAACAGCTGTCGAAAAGCTCTATTCACTGCCAGCATTTCATAAGTTTCTTAGCAAAATTGCAATTTTATATATGCTAGAGTTTGAATCGGACCTATATATGAAACTTTCTTGACATATTACATCAGTTTCGTTAAATTCAGTAACTTACAATTGTGATTACAAATCAGGAAAGACGGTTTTGATACTTACAAAGTGTGGCCTCTGCCAATGCCCTTTATTGCCTACTCTAAGAAAGATAATATGTCTTTGCTGTCTTTCTCGTATACCATGATAAAGAGGAAGTATCATGGGGATTTTAATCTAACTAGCTGTAAATTGTGCTATAATAGCTTTACTTAGTTCAAAAATGCTACCAGAACACCAAGAAAGGGAAATCAACTGAAAATGTAACAAAGCATGATTTCTCACAGCACATTGATGGGGGAAAAATGTGAAAACTCGAAAAACATTATAGCCTAAGATTTTTCAAGTGATCCATTTTGAGTTAGTCACTCTATGGTCAAAGACACTCGGCAACAATTTTAATACTCTTGGAGGTTATTATAACAAAAGTGAGCTATTGCTTTCAGGTTCCTGTCACACGGTTTGTGGGTTTTGAAATCACCCCAAGTCTTGTGATACTTCCCCTTTAAATATATAAAATGATCATCATTACGCTGTCCACAGTGCTCTGGTGTGGAATATTACACAACACTATTCTTTCACGCACGATATAAAGTTTGCCAATGTCAAACCCTTTTCCAAGTTGCACAAACAAGGCAGGGTCATCAACAACTGAAGCAGTTCCCTTTTAAATTGAAGTGATGCATTGACTGATTGATTGATCAAGTCGATATATTTACAAATCAGAAATGTCATTAAATAGGGTGTTAACACTCAGTAAAGTGTGGCCTCTGCCAATCCCCATTAAAGCCTGCTCTAAGAAAGATAATATGGCTTTGCTGTCTTTATATACCATGTTAAATATATAAAATGATGACAGCAAAGCCACAATGCTGTCCACAATGCTCTGATGTGGAATACTACACAACACTGTTCCCTCGCACACTATATAGAGCTTGTCGAGATCAAACCCTTGTCCAATCCCAACAATTTGTGGTTGCACAAATAGGTTTATGTCTTGATCAACTGAAGCAGTTCTCTATAAAAAAAAAATACAAAAGATGAGTCACCTGACTCCATATAAATGACCAAATTAAACTAGATGTACATGTACTTGTAAAATACTTACATCTCTGTATAACATGATGATGAAATATTGAAAGCCAAGTATACAGATACTGATGGCTGCTGAGTCAATGAGCTTTAGAGTAATAACTTTTTGTTTCAATAGTAAAACTCAATGACAGATGTTTCTGTTACTTATAGCCGCCATCTGGGTGGGCACCAACATGGCATCTCCGTACAAAGCTCTATAAATTTGGGTGAAACACTTTTCTAAACACGTGAATGAAAAACTACAGAAACCTAATTCTTGGCAAGGTTGTCTATACATCAATCATCTATCATATCATAGATTTTTTACTTTATTGAATGGTTATGATTTTTAGTTTTGATAGCATGACCAGTGAAAACCAGCAATACATTCTATGTATTGGCATCAGAAGAAGAAAGGAAAACCTTTTTTTCATACAATTAGAATCATAAAACCAGTACCCAGAGCAAATATAGATGAGTCAGGTATGTCTCTTTATTTTTGAAAGTATTGTCCAAGACCAAAACATGTAACATCATAAAGCAGACTTTAGACACTTACCGGGAGAATTGTAAACACTTCCTGTTGAGGTCCTTTTCCTTTCTGTTTCAGTATTTTGTTGATTAAAACCAACACTGTTTGATCTTTAATTTCTGTTTAAAACACAATTCAATTGATCAAGAATTGAATCCACAATTAAGACTCCCAAATACAAGAAGTTAAAATATACTAAGTTAGAATATTACCACAAACAATCATAAAAACTGTACTCACCCCCCTTTCCTGAAAATGAGCCCAGCAAATGTTATTTGCACAAAGTCCACCCTAAATTGACCCTCCTGAATATAGGCCCATGGACTGTTAGCATTAGCTGTTATCTTTAGTCATTGTTTTAGCTGTTTTTGTTAGTAGTGCGATCCATTTTAGAAATGCAAGCTCCCCAAAAAACACCCTCCACAAATAAGCCTTTAATTAGCCCACTGCTTATTATCTAAATTTGACAGTATGCTCTTTAAAAGATACTTACTTGAGATGATTGCAAGACCTGATTTCTCTGTAAACTCACTCAAACTGATCTCGTGAAAATCTAATCACACTAATATTATACCTCTTGTCCAATCAAGAAGGGACGGGAGCTTTGAAATCAGACTTCCAAGGGGCCCACATATAAGAGAGGGGTCTAAGTGCATAAGTAATGTAAAACGACTTAGTGGAGTCCAATTTCGCCTGCAATCATACGAGTGATAACAAAATTGGACGACTGCACAGTGGGAGGTCCATTGTCTTATCACTCGTATGATTACAAGACTGAATTGGATGATTCGAAGTCCTATTATCAATTAATCTTAAAAATTACAACTTCCAAGAAAAAGAAAAATAGCCAAGTAATGAAAAAGGTGAAAATTTGCATTAAAATATTGACAAAGGAATCGCAAACATTCTAAGGCTACCAACAAAAACACAAAAGCAAGTGCTCGTGCATGCAGCAAGTAATTACAACTTTGAATGCAATAAGTTGATTTACCACCATTTTCCTTGCTACACAACTTTCGAAAACAAAACACCCGCTTAAACGTTTTCAAAATTTCCGTCATTCATACATGTTATCGACAGATCAGATCGAAATCCACCAATCACAGCCTGCTAGCATGACGTAAAGGAGGTCTGAAGGTCACACTATTGGCTGTGATTGGTGGATTTCGATCTGATTTGTCGATAACATGCAAGACTGACAGAAAATTTGGAAACGTTTCCTCGGGTGTTTTGCTTTCCAAAGTCGCGTATCAACAGAAACGGTGGTAAACTACATCTTTGAATGTGATTGGTTTATTGCAATGTTCAAGAACGATAACAAACTGTCCAATAACAAACTATCCCATAACAACTTGGTAAGCGAATTAGTGGAAAATACAAATGTAGGAGTATTGTAAACCAATCACAAGCAAGGAAATTGTAATTTTTATGATTAAAATGGAACTTAGCAGATATCAAAGTTAATATAAACTGGTACATCCAGAGCATGAACTTATATCCTTATATTGCAAAGAATATAATAATTATTTTTAGCTAATAGTAAGGTACAGTACTTCAGCTATCCCTCCTTTTACTTACAGTACCTGTAGGATTAATGTCCTCTTCAGTTAGAGCAGCTTTCATTTCATCAAGGTAGGAGCTCCATCCCTTCTTCTGTTCCGCATACTTTAAAATCTTTGGCCCCCAGGTTTTCTGAAATTTGCTCCTGATGTTTTGGGGAATGTCATCATCCCCAAAGATCTGGCACAGTTCCCCTTTCAACTGCAAATGAAATAAAATTCATAATCAATAGCAATACAAATCACAAATTACTTGGCCCAACTGATCAATAGAATTGATAATAAATTGATGAATTGTCATTGAATTACTACCAATCCTGTATTTCAGATTGGTTATCCAAGAAAATTTACTGGCATCTTCTTTTGGAATCTGGCATCGGAAAGACCTGGGAGTAAAGTGTGTGATATTTTAAAATTAAGGTCAACCACTGTTGGTTTGTCCCATTCATTTAGTCAGTCACTTACATGCACAAACTGTTGAAGTGATGGGTAGCTTTCCAACACCTCTCTTACTGAACAGGGGTTGTCTAGTATCTGTAACCTCCTTAGAGCAAATGTATGCTCTAGGAAGTTACGGTGGTACTTGACATCTTTTTTTCTTGAGAGCGAGGGCAATGTTTTTTCTAGATACTTCTTGAGCGTGTCAATTGTCTCCCCCTCTGGCAATGGTGGCTTTACTGACCAGGCATCTAAGGATAGTCTAGACCTCTTCCCAGGCTTTGCACCTTTCTGTTCTCCTTCATTTTCTCTTATTACGCGTTTTGGTCGCTGTAGTTTTTTCATGCGATTCATAATTTTAACTTCCAATGAACCCTAAGAATGTAAGCAAAAAATTGTGTTAAATCAATAAGGGCACCCTGGAACAAGCCCAAGGATTTAAAATTTCATCAGTAACACTTTTACAGTTTGGTGTCCAGTGATGGCAGGAACCAATCAGCAACAGAAAATGGTTGTGATGACAAACTTTTGGGCTTGATTTGAATGCAAATTAAAGAAAATGAAAACAGAATTGAGAATGGAGAAGGAAATGTATAAAACACTATATAAGCCTATATGTAGTATGTGGCATGTACATGCACCTTGGCCCGGCTAGTATGTTTACCCTGGCAGTTCATAAATGATGTTATGTCTCCATGTCAGTCTCAAAATCAGTAAAAAATCACCTCTTCCTGAAGGTTTTTTTTTTAAATTTTGGTTTATATCAGCTAATTCCTCTGCCATTTTAAATCCATCGTAGACTGCATTGCACATACTGTGCAATGCCTTTGTGATGTAATACAAGATGGTGGACAAGTGCCATCACATGAACAACGTTTTAGTGTCGTATATAATCGGATAACTAATCAAAAGAATTGCTCTACTTGGTAAGAATTGTAGCAGAAAGAGAAGAGGAAATAGATCAATGTTGACAGTGTTTTAATTCCACAAACAAGAGATCAGTTAGAATATTCTAAAAATAATTTCTCATATTATAAAATTAATAACAACATCATGGTTATCAAATAGGTGCTCGAGCTGATGAGAAAATTGACCTTTTTTGAGGCTCACTGTCATCTCAGGAAGCCCCCAACATGCAATGCATTTATCCGGTGTCACCCACACTTAGCTCAGATTGCTTGCAGGAGGAAATCTTGATTTTGCATCAATGTATGATAGCAACATGTATACATATCTTTTATTATTTTTAAGCCGTTTTTGATTGTTTAATTTGCACCTCGGAAGCATAATAATGGAGAATTTTACACACAAGAATCTAGATCAAATTTCCTGGGCATATTTAATTCTATTTCTAGTTTACAGAAGTGTTACTACATACCCAGGTGCTTGAGGTGTCCAAGATTTTTTTATCTCCCATGCAGGGATAATTTTGTACAATGAGTTTAGATATCTGCACTCTCTCAGCCTTGGTGGGGTACCTAGTGTGATTAAGGATGGCAATACACACATCCCGAATAAATTCATTTTGCAGATTGGTGCTCAGTTGCCCCGTCTTTAGGCCATCTTCAACAGATGCTGAAAACTGGAAAAAAGGCACAATAGTTATGTGATGGGCACAGTAAAATATAAACATGTTTTATCAAGAAATGAAATGAATAGAAAAACATTTATGAAAAAGAAACTTACAGTAGAAGACATTTCGACTGAAAATATGTGGCTTTTGTTGGTTCAAAGATACAAATGAGCAAACGGGATTGGTTAACACATTGTCAACACTTTTATTGAATGATTGCTGTGCGAGAAAACAAACTGTGTGGGTGACTTACAGCTGTACTTCTTGGCATACTCGACATTTTTAAGTCACTCTCCAGGATGCACCAAAACCTATGTCCAACTGTCTGCCAGGACATGTGTTATTTTTTTATTTGGGCATGCAAACATGCCAATGGGACAAAGTCATTTTTGATAACTACAAGTTGAAGCAGATTAAATTGACTTGAGACTGCAGGGTAAGTTGCCTAAGTAAGTAATTAAGTAAAAAAAGTTGGGTATTCTTGTTTTTAATAACATATGTAGTCTTCAAAACAGTTTACATACAAGAAGTCACTTACAAATAATTTTTATGCAGTTGGGAATGAACTTTTTGGACAACCACTCCTGGGTTTTTGGGAAAGCCAAATTCACTACTTAACAGCTTTATGATGGTTAATAATTGTCTGAAGGACAAATGGATAATTATAAAACTTTTATCTTACTCTGTGATGAAAAAGTAGGTTGTTATCTCGGGAACTTTTTTGGCAGTTAGTCAAGAAAATATGGGATTCTGAATTAATATTGGGTTATAATAATACTGTAATAATTGAGTTCTCCACGAATTTTGCATATTTCAACCTACCCAGGAAATTCATAAAGTACTCCCATCAATTTTGCTCAGAAAATCCCACATGGAAAAGCCATGTTTTTATACTACTTAGTTAAAATACATTTTTTAGATCCAATCTGAGAATTAGAGCTGGACCATGAAGAAGTCCGAGTTCAGGTATAGTAATGTGTACTCACACGCGATGGAAGTTGCGGTTTGGCAGTTATCTTTTGTGGTTTCATCTTGCTTCTGACTGGTCGCGAAACAATAATCATTCCAGAAACTTTCTCTGGTGTTCACGGTTTCACGGGAAAGACTGTTAAGGCAACCTGTGTTGCCAGAAGTTATATTGAAATATAACTTTAAAATAATTTAAATAAGCATACCTTTGCATAAATTTTTAGGGCTGCCATTGTTTTTAACAAGGATTAGAAATTGGAGGGAGTGATTACATTAAAAAGGTCATTTTAACAGAAAAAAAGTATTAAGAGTAAGTATACTACATGATTCTATATATTTTTGTTATTGTTTTCTGCTAAAGGATGGAGGGCGCCAGTTTACTATAACTGGACAACTGAGATCATTTGCAGGCAGCATAGCGTATGAGTCTGGAGACAACCTGGGATCTCAAGAAGTCGGAGGTTTTAAGATTGGTCCTGCTGCAGCATTGAAATGTAGGGAATGTATGGGAAGTGCTGAAGACATCAAAACAATGGTATTAAAACTAAGTAATGTATGCTGATATTTAGGAAATTAATCTCATATAGAACTTGAAAATAATATTGTTAAATTAACCTGTTTTGAAACCCCAATAACCAACTACAAATACAGATCGAGAAACTTAGCTGCATCACTATTGTGAATTTGACGAGCATCAAGTGTGCGTATGGGTGTGAGTTTGTGTCTATTAGCATGAATGCACACATGTATGCATGTATGTTTGTTTGTATGTATGTCTGGATTTATGGAAACAGTGCTAAAGATTTTCACCCCTATCACCCTTATTTCATGTTGATTTCACTAAACTTTTAGGCCGCTTCCATGGCATGTAAATGCAGGGCAAAAAATAGAGAAAGGAGGAAGATAAATGGATAAAAGCAAGAAAAAAGGACTGACTTTCGTTTTAATTTTTATATCGTCACCTTAGGGTGCGATATCGATTCTTTAGCACCGTTTTCATAAATCCAGACATGTATATATGCATAAATTGGCTAAATAGATGGCAAGTTTTATATTGCTTGGAATGTTTTCATTTATTTACTGAATTTCAGACTTACTCCTTTTTTTAACAGAAAAATATAGAATGATAATTAGTAAGTAAATCTTCTGTTTTGCAGTTTAATGAAGATGATTTCCAGCTGAGAACTCGTGGAGGTTACAATAACAACTGCACAGCCATTGAGAATTCCGATGCTGACATGACTGGTGTTTATGGAATAAACCATCGATCCATTTTAAATCAGTCACGTTATTTCCATGTAATTGGAGGTCTTCCAGGTGATGCAATGCATGATGTTTTGGAGGGGTCCTTCAGTATGAAACCAAAGAGTTTCTCAAGTCACAGGCCGCCCAAGCTCTCGTTGTGAGGAGTTATTATTTCTTTTTAATCTTTAATTATGCGATCGTTCCGTGACATAGTTATCGCCGTCGTCTACTGTTACATAACGACAGGAGCCCATTACCCGGAGCCTCCATCTCAGTTGAACCCTTGAGTCAACCCTTTCCCGTATCTTTTTATTTTTAGAACTGTGATATCTGCGGGATTTCTTTATTTCCCGCGAAAATGATCTTGTTTTCGCCGACGTCCGCATAACAGCCTAAAAGAAAAATGGCGGCCAAAGGGGAAGGCCGATCTCACCCATTTTCCTTTTTATTTTGATCCCTTTTTCTTTTCCAATCTCACAACCGAGGGAAACTGGGTATAAGCTAACTGGAAGCTAATAAAGTAATAGACAACTTGGAGGTGGCATTCATATGTGTTGAACCGCCTGCAGTGCGAACCGCCTTGTATTTTCATGGTCTGTTATGGAGTTTTATGCTTTGTTTTTCGTTCTTGTTGCTATATAACTTCTTGTAAAATGAGATGTTCTGTATGATTCGGATTTTGCTGGAGGCCAAGGACCGACAAAAACAAGGAAAACCTATGGATTTTGGTCGTGAAGATCTAGGCGATGCCTGACGATAGTGTGAGCTGTCTTGACGATAAAAAAGAAGATCACGAAACGTCAAGCGTGAATGATATACAGCGAAGAAAACTCCCGGAGAGGCAGCAGAATAGAACCAAATAATCTGAAGACTTGGATCAACTCGAAATCTGGCACAAGGAACTTTCACTGAGCTACCGCTTTAAGTGTCGACATTTTATATTTCACTTCGAATTGAAGCCTTGTCGCCTTGTCCACTCGAAGACTCTGGAAGACCTCGAGGCAGCTTCTCAGTTTCCTGATCGTGTGCTTGTGTTGTAATTTTCGGATAAACAAAACTGCGATCACCAAACAGGACCATTCCATTCTGTTCGCTTAGACGTCCGTGTTAACGGCGACTGGAGTTTGCATGCCTAATCTACAAACATACATTGGGGTATTGTTGTAAAATGGGGTTGACAAGCCGTAAACGACTCCTGCGGTTCTTGACATTTGTACATTAGCAGTTCTCTGCTCGGTAGCTTAACCTTTCTTTTTGCTTCACTCGTGTTTATGGGGGACACTTAATGCTGAGTTATAAGGAGAAATTTTAAGTAAAGTTGAGCCGTTAGCCCGTGTTGTAGCTGAGAAATCAGGTCTTGCAATCATCTCAAGTAAGTATCTTTTAAAGGAGCATACTGTCAAATTTAGATAATAAGCAGTGGGCTAATTAAAGGTTTATTTGTGGAGGGTGTTTTTATTGGAGGGAGCTTGCATTTCTAAAATGGATCGCACTACTAACAAAAACAGCTAAAACAATGACTAAAGATAACAGCTAATGCTAACAGTCCATGGGCCTATATTCAGGAGGGTCAATTTAGGGTGGACTTTGTGCAAATAACATTTGCTGGGCTCATTTTCAGGAAAGGGGGGTGAGTACAGTTTTTATGATTGTTTGTGGTAATATTCTAACTTAGTATATTTTAACTTCTTGTATTTGGGAGTCTTAATTGTGGATTCAATTCTTGATCAATTGAATTGTGTTTTAAACAGAAATTAAAGATCAAACAGTGTTGGTTTTAATCAACAAAATACTGAAACAGAAAGGAAAAGGACCTCAACAGGAAGTGTTTACAATTCTCCCGGTAAGTGTCTAAAGTCTGCTTTATGATGTTACATGTTTTGGTCTTGGACAATACTTTCAAAAATAAAGAGACATACCTGACTCATCTATATTTGCTCTGGGTACTGGTTTTATGATTCTAATTGTATGAAAAAAGGTTTTCCTTTCTTCTTCTGATGCCAATACATATAATGTATTGCTGGTTTTCACTGGTCATGCTATCAAAACTAAAAATCATAACCATTCAATAAAGTAAAAAATCTATGATATGATAGATGATTGATGTATAGACAACCTTGCCAAGAATTAGGTTTCTGTAGTTTTTCATTCACGTGTTTAGAAAAGTGTTTCACCCAAATTTATAGAGCTTTGTACGGAGATGCCATGTTGGTGCCCACCCAGATGGCGGCTATAAGTAACAGAAACATCTGTCATTGAGTTTTACTATTGAAACAAAAAGTTATTACTCTAAAGCTCATTGACTCAGCAGCCATCAGTATCTGTATACTTGGCTTTCAATATTTCATCATCATGTTATACAGAGATGTAAGTATTTTACACGTACATGTACATCTAGTTTAATTTGGTCATTTATATGGAGTCAGGTGACTCATCTTTTGTATTTTTTTTTTATAGAGAACTGCTTCAGTTGATCAAGACATAAACCTATTTGTGCAACCACAAATTGTTGGGATTGGACAAGGGTTTGATCTCGACAAGCTCTATATAGTGTGCGAGGGAACAGTGTTGTGTAGTATTCCACATCAGAGCATTGTGGACAGCATTGTGGCTTTGCTGTCATCATTTTATATATTTAACATGGTATATAAAGACAGCAAAGCCATATTATCTTTCTTAGAGAAGGCTTTAATGGGGATTGGCAGAGGCCACACTTTACTGAGTGTTAACACCCTATTTAATGACATTTCTGATTTGTAAATATATCGACTTGATCAATCAATCAGTCAATGCATCACTTCAATTTAAAAGGGAACTGCTTCAGTTGTTGATGACCCTGCCTTGTTTGTGCAACTTGGAAAAGGGTTTGACATTGGCAAACTTTATATCGTGCGTGAAAGAATAGTGTTGTGTAATATTCCACACCAGAGCACTGTGGACAGCGTAATGATGATCATTTTATATATTTAAAGGGGAAGTATCACAAGACTTGGGGTGATTTCAAAACCCACAAACCGTGTGACAGGAACCTGAAAGCAATAGCTCACTTTTGTTATAATAACCTCCAAGAGTATTAAAATTGTTGCCGAGTGTCTTTGACCATAGAGTGACTAACTCAAAATGGATCACTTGAAAAATCTTAGGCTATAATGTTTTTCGAGTTTTCACATTTTTCCCCCATCAATGTGCTGTGAGAAATCATGCTTTGTTACATTTTCAGTTGATTTCCCTTTCTTGGTGTTCTGGTAGCATTTTTGAACTAAGTAAAGCTATTATAGCACAATTTACAGCTAGTTAGATTAAAATCCCCATGATACTTCCTCTTTATCATGGTATACGAGAAAGACAGCAAAGACATATTATCTTTCTTAGAGTAGGCAATAAAGGGCATTGGCAGAGGCCACACTTTGTAAGTATCAAAACCGTCTTTCCTGATTTGTAATCACAATTGTAAGTTACTGAATTTAACGAAACTGATATAATATGTCAAGAAAGTTTCATATATAGGTCCGATTCAAACTCTATAGCGTATATAAAATTGCAATTTTGCTAAGAAACTTATGAAATGCTGGCAGTGAATAGAGCTTTTCGACAGCTGTTTTACCCACAGTCATTGCGTTCTGTTTAGTTTACCAGAAACGTTAGTGTGAGAATAAAATATCTTTATAGGCAATAAAAGCTTTTTTGTTTTTATTTAAGCTGATTAGGGTATTATGATAAGTGTAAATCAACCACAAAATTATAACCATTCTAGGGTAAGTGGTAGTTGATTTTAGCCCTATAATATAGCTGTTTTAGACGCTATTGAGTCCTTTAGACAACACTGGTGGCGATTCAGCTTGACAAGTGTAGTCGACTTGGTATTGTATCGGCTGAATCAGTCTCGCATTGTGGCCATTGTTTCCCCTTTATACAGGTTTGAAATGGCTCAAATGGGGCCAATTTAAACAATGCTAATATTCATTTTAGTCCCTGTAAGGGGGCTATTTCAAAGAATTAAGGCATAAAACAGCTCTTAAAAAGAATGTGTTTTAGACATTGTGGTGCTAATTTAGTCATTTAGAGTACATTTCTTTTGAACATAAAATAGGGCTTAATTGGCCACAAAATATGGGCCAATTTTGTTCCTTTTTGAAGGCATGAAACGGCTCGAGAAGGGCTAATTTAACCATCAAAACGCACCATTTCAACACCCTCAAAAACCAAAACTACTCCCCATTTTCCGAAATAGCTCTTTTGTGTATTCGTTTCGACTACCTTACAAAGGGCTATTTCTGCCCTCTCTACTGGGGCCAAAAGAACTCTATTCCACATGGGCTAAATTAGACCCAAAAATAGTACTGTATTTTACTCACCGAAACGGCCCCAATTTTGGGTCTAAAACAGGTCTTTTCGATTTACA
>JAHPZR010013890.1:0-7500 GCA_019787425.1 Platygyra sinensis
AAAAGAAAAATTCCTGGCAGTTTCTTAATGTCTGTATATTCCATTATATCATTCAAGAGTCTAATGTTTTGTCCTATATATCTTCCATTGACAAAACCTGTTTGATCAGAGTGAACCAATTTTGGTAAAACTTTTTCCATTTTCCTCGCCAGTACCTTGGATAAGATTTTATAGTCAATATTGAGTAGAGATATAGGGCGCCAGTTCTTCAATTCCGTCAAGTTCTCATCGCCTTCCGGGATCAGTGTTATTGTTCCTCGTTTCTGTGATACAGATAATGAACCTCTGCGGAAAGCCTCATTATAAGAATTAAGAAGGTCGTTACAGAGAAGATCAAAAAAGGTATGATAAAATTCCTTTGTAAAACCGTCTTCCCCTGGGGATTTATTATCCGCAAAGGAAGTTAATGCTTCTCTCAGTTCGTTGATAGTCAAATCTTTTCCTAGGAAGCTTTGTTCTTCATCGTTAAGTTGAGGAATGTTTAGATTTTCAATAAACTCATTAAATTTTTCCTCATATGCATGGTTGTCCATATTGTCATTTATTTTGGCGGTGTACATGTTCCTGTAAAAAGCTTCAATTTCTTTGTTGACCTGAACGGGATTTGAGATTATCTCTTCATTTTCTAGTTTCACCTCTCGGACCAGTTTTTTCTCCTAGTTTGTTTTTTCGAGATTATAGAAATATTTGCCTTCTAACCTTTCATTGTTTCTTGGGGATTGATTGGTGTACCAAAGAAAATTCTCAGCTGTGTAAAACGGGGAAGATTGGTCATATAAATAGAAACAGTTATGTGAAAATAAATCCTCAGAAATTCTTGTAAGATAATCGTTATGCTGTCACCAAATGGAAAGTGGAATGACTGAAATGAGGCCCTGAGAGGCTAAGGTGTTTTAGGGAATCCGTGAGCAGAATAGCAGTATTACCGAAGCCAGCTAGTCATGATCACTGCTTGTGATTTAGTTTTAGTAAAAAGGTATAAAAAGCTTACCATATGGCCCTTTTTGTTCAAACAATGGATAATTCTGTCCATCACTGGCATAAATCTACACCCACTGATTAATGCAATGGTCGTAGCATTTTCCTGGGAGAGGGAAGGCATGTGAAAGGGTTGCCTTTTACATGAAAAATGGTATATAAAGGGTAATGGGTTGGAACTCAGGGCAGAGCCTCCCCACATTAACATTTGTTGAGTAGCCCCCTACCCCCAAGCATTTTATGAATTACGTGCTATTTGCTACCTAATGTTTGAACAAGTGGGACCTGGATAGCAAATGGACTCCTCTCCCTAAGTCAAGTTTCATTAAAGGAAGCAAACCACCATGCCAGTGAGCCATAGGGGAATACTATGGATTTCAAGTGACGAGATGATCGAATGTGGGCAAAAATCAGCCCCCCCCCCCCCCTCCTAATATATTTATTTTCCCACAATGAACCTTTCTCTTTTTTGATACCTGAAAACTCCCTACTTTAATCAAGCCACCCAGAAAAATGTTTTGATTGATTATCCTCGTCTCTTGAAATTTGAAGTACTCCTCCTGGGACTAGTGACATGTTGGGCTAAATTCCATCTATGTTAAATCTCTTCAGTTTCTGAAAATTCTTGATTCTATGTGTGAAATGTAGTACGAGAGAATGTTTTCCATAAAGTAAGGACGTTTGCTTAGTTGTCAGAAATGGCAAAAGACAAGCCCCTGATTCATAAAGAAAATTTCTCTATTAATCGATCAGATCTGTTTACCACACTAGTGTATCTCTATAAATTCTCTGCAAAGCAGTGTTGGTTTTTTGTTGAAAACGTTTGAAAAATATTCCCCTGCACAAGCAAAAATGTAGTGCAAGGAATGGGTCCAAACAAGACCAACAATGCCATCATCACTGCCTCCAAGGCAACACCTGGGACTCACCAGATAAAAGGGCAGTTTGACAAGGTAACAAAGATTCACCCTTCATCCCAGGCACATACCACAAGAAGTGCTAAACATATGAAATGTTAATGTTGAAAGACCTATGCAAACTGCGTCCCTTTCACATAACTCCTAACAAGATGCCATGAACACTTTCAAGAGATTACTTTATCTCCACTGGTTGGACAAGACATGGAAAATTTTTTTTTCCTGGCTTGAAAAGCACAAGAAACAGATTGCCATAGAATAAGAAACATGGTCATCAGAGTACTCTAGCCTTTATGTGAAAGTCTCAACTGAACAATAATGCTGTTATTTTTTTTAAGTGGCAATAATTTTATTGTCACACCTCTCCTGAAATATAGCACTCGAAAAAAAACTATGAGGAATGCACAGAAAAGGATTGGAAGTCTATGAACAAACTGTAACATTGGATTAACTAACTTAGTTAATGACTGTGGGCACCAAGAATTACGAGACTGATATCCTTAGAAACTCTCTCAGGAGGAGTTAGTGAATTTTTTGGGGGGTCCCTGCCAACTTTGTCACCTAAGCTTGTAAATATTCAACATATAAATCAGTGTAAATATAAGTATCTACTATTGGCCTGTTTCTGCAAGGTGAGTGAGCCTGATTAGCCTAGCTGGCTGAAGATTTGTGCTGTTAAAGAAATTCTAACCAGAGAGTAGATTTTGGACTTTACTGTACGATTGTGAAAATAACTATTTAAATAACAGCCTTTTCATACATCCATTTAAAAAAAGAAGATACACTTTTATTTACCACTTAGTGACCAAAAATGTGGAAGTGGTTGCAAACTATATGTTTAAAAGAAAGCAATTCCTAAAATGCCTAAAATAGCTTTGTTAGACCTTATCCGACCTATAACCATAGAAAAACCTCAAGACCTCACGCTACGCCCCTGCGCGTATAGGAAAAGTCAATATGTAGTAGGAAAAAGTCTAGTAAAATTCTTTACGTACATCTGTGACAAAACGAAACTAACTCTAAACCCTTTTAAACTTATTTTAACCATTTTGGAGCCGACTACAGTGTAATCGTGTACCTGTACTACGCTAAAAAATTTAGGCTTACAATAGAGGAATGTCAAAAAACAGTAAGAATACATTTCTAAATCATTTGACCATTTTCCTTTTGCTTTTACATGCATTCCTTCTTACTTTTAGCCTCTTTATTTAAACGCGCATCCGAGCCATACGAGTTTGCCTTTGCCGCCATTTTGTTTGTTTTTCACTAGTCTCAAGACCTCGTACCCAGATCCTCTCACTCTTTACCTTGGCCGCCATTTTGAAAAGATTTCCACCCTCCGTGGACAAATCGGTCACGTGATTTCTGCTGTGTGCCAGGGTCTTCTCCCGACGATCCGCCATTTTGAAAATCGTCGAGGAGAAGGCCCTGGGGACGAGGTTGCTTGGTTCTTAGACGCTGGCAGTGTTGCCCTGAGGTCTTTTGCAAATGCTCTAATGCGTTATTTATCTCAGTAAAACTGAGGTCAGAGATAACAGACAAAAGGTTTGTTGAGCAGTAGCGAGCGAAGGAAACGATTAATGGCAGCTCTTAGATGCCTTTTATTGATGGACGTTTCTCAACTGACAATGTGGAATCTTTCTTCCTCGCTGACGTGCAAACCCTCTTCAGAAAAACATTCAGTTCTTCTTTCAACATTTGTTCAATTTGGCGCCACCAGGAATTAGAAAGACATTTCAGTAACATTACGGTAAAAAATGTTGTTGTCATGAAGGCTTCTCCTTTTCATCATTTACAATGCTTTTGTAGAGGTGTCCAAGGAGTCCAGGAGCATGCTGATCACAGAAAGCTTCCATTTCAGCTGCGATCAAAGAGGTGTTTGCCCTCCTGTGAATAGTGCCTAGTCAGGGCTCTATGAAACTGTTGGATGTGTTTGCTGAGTGCTGGTTCTCCTACAAATGTTCAGAGCATTTTGATGTATATTAAACTGTACTGTATCAACTGAGTACAGTTATCTTAGGAGCAAATGTCCACAAAAATCAAATATAGTCCGGTAACACTTGAAAAATTAAATTCGCCCTACTTTTGCATATAAGTAGGCCTTAGTAAAGGTAAAAACGCCATGTGTTTTCTTTCCTCAAATATTTCGGTATTTCCGAGAAAAACGACATTTTCGATTTCACGTCCTGGCATCAATTTACCGAGTCCCAACCGGGCTGAAAATCGACGATTTTCAAGAGATTCGCGTGTCGCATTTACTGAGTGCAGGAAAGTTGTAATACAACCAACTTTTTGCATATCTCTTTCTCGTCCAAAAAGGCACAATTACAGGAAAATTGTATTAATCTAATTATTTGGCGGTTAACAAAAGCAGAGTGCTCTCCCCCGTGGAATTCGACGGTTGGTGAAAAGAATTCACATTTTGACCAAGTGCCATATCTCGGAATTCCAAAATATTTTAGATTCTGACTGTATAAGGATAGGTCTTCCAGGAAATGTAAAGTTTAGTTTGGGCAAATGAATAAGCAGTCGTCAAAACATTATTCAAATCGTACAGAAAAATCGAAATCACGCAAGTAGTCGAATGCGTGACTAAACATTACCACTGCATTGATAATTAATTAAATCCCTTCAATTCGAAATATCCGGATTACTAAAGCACAATCAACATAAATATGTTCACCTCAGCCCAGATATGATATCTTGACTGTCAAACAACGTTTCGCTCCAGTCATTTCTTCAATGGCGTTCCGCTAAGTTTGTAAGTCGGGAACCTCTGTACCCGGCGGGCATCCGTCTGGTAGATTTGAACCACAAAAAGCGATTTTGCGAAGTTCCTATGCAACCTGTACCTTGGTGGCTCGTTGTACTGCTCGATAGAATCACCCAACCTGCTTTGAAGCAGAAATTGCCAGTAAGTGACGAACGAATACACTGTAAGCCGCCATCGATCGCCGTCTTTCTAATTTGCATATTCCTCGCATAGCCATGTGGCGAAATTCTTTGCACCGGGTGGAGGTGGGGATTTTTGTAAGCTTAGACACAGAAAAGGATTGTAATCTCAGTACTGGTTCTTTAGAATTACTTTTTTATATTTATTTCATACTATTGACCATGCAACGAAAATGTTGGCTTGTTTACTTTTCCTCAAACCAAATAAAGTAACGAAAGTTCTTTTTCTCACTAACTCCGACACGTAAGCAGACATTAATACAAACTACGGAAAACACGGTGGGAAAAGAGGCTGTGATAATTACCGACAAACAAGCACCTGTAACACAAAAGCAAAAAAACAAAAGATCACATTGATGAAGAGTTACACTTCCCCAATTATATTTTTTCTTTTGTACAAACGTAGACCAAACAGTCGGTCACTTATTTGTATCGTGCCCCATTGCTAGTTCTTTCTGGTCGGATTTTATTAAATGGTATCATTCTGTTTCTAAAAAGACCCTTAGCCTTTCCAAGAATGAAATTATTTACGGAGTTCTCACGAATTGGTCTTCCTGTTCAACCCTAACCACCTAATTCTCATAGGTAAATACTTCCTCTATTGCAAATCATTAAATAGCGTTGAATTTCAGTTCGCAGATTTCTTAAATCTTGTCTATGACAAAATTGAAATTGAACGTAACATAGCTTCTATATCAAACAAACAAATACTTTTTAAAGAAGTGGTCCAGTTTCATAAATTAATTATATAACGTAAGGAGTCACAGTTTCAATTTGCAAGGCCTAAACAATAACAACATGAAGTAAGTAAGTAATGCAACGCATTGTCAGGTTATGTCATGTATTGTAAGCGATGTATGTACGCAAGTAACGTAGTGTATTGTAATGTAATGTTGTGTAATGTAATGTAACTTAATGTAATGTAGGTAGTTAGTGTCGTATAAGTGATGTTTATAAGTATATGTAAAGCAAATGAAGAAGCCTAAGCCGCGCATTACACTGTGTTCTCAAACTCATTAATTATTCATACAGCTCTTACCCAACCAGAGCATCTTATTCTGGTCAGGTGGATGAGTTTAGAAACCCAATGAAAAAGGAGTTGAAAACACGGCCTTGAAAGAAACCCGTGTTTGAAACGATTTCTTAATCTGCATATTCATAAAGCAACAAAAACACGTGGCGATTAACAACTTTATTTTAATAATCACACATTTCACGAAACAAACTTTAAACCTAAATTATTTACTGCTAACGATGAATGTAATGGTACAGTTGTTTAACTACCCAAAAGAGAAAAGCCCATTCTTTTTCTAAATTTAAATTCTCGCTCGATGGTGGCGACCTCGTGTTTTAGTCCACTTTCACCCGTGCTGTACACTTCCGACCTAAATTGGCACTGACGTTAGAAATTTTATCAGACCAAATGCGCACGTTACCTCGGAATTGCGCTGGCCACACACTTTTCCTCTTCTTCGCTAGTTTTAGGAGGTCTAAATCTGCACTTTGCCATTTGCTCTGTGAAGCAACGTGTTCGCTCGGAACTGACAAACAGCTAGGCAAGAACGTGACATCAGTTGATGAATATTCATTTGAGAACACTCGAGAAATGTAGAAAACACACGCCTGCGGCTCGTGTTTTCTACATTTCCCTCGCGTTCTTAAATGACCATCCGATGGTCATCTGAGAACGCGAGGGAAATGTAGAAAACACGAGCCGCAGGCGAGTGTTTTCTACATTTCTCGAGTGTTCTCAAATGACCAGAGTGTTTTATTACAGTGTAATACACGGCTTAGGCTTCTTTATTTGTTAGGTAACAAAGTGTATTGCAAGTAGGCAATGTAACATTAAGCATTTGCAAGTAATGAATGTAAACTGTTTAACGTGGAAAAAGTACTTTTTTTTTTATTATGTAAGAATTTTAGAACGAGGATCTAGAAGACATCGGGAGAATATCAGAGTCAGTCGCAGCTTTGCTGGTCAATTTCCGATTTTCTTCGGGCTAGCTTTGCTGATCAGTTTTGTTTATTTTGATTTCTCTGACGCTTTACTTTCTCCTTGTACAGTCTGTTCTCGTGACCAGTTAAAGTATTTCATTTTTTTTCTTACCTGATGAAGGGCACTTCCCTTTCTGTAGTCCGCAGAAATCCCCAGCCTCGTCCCTATGTGCAAATGGTGTTGCGCGCGCTTGCCTCTGGTATAAATATGCAAATTACACGTTGAATCAACAACAGCGACAACTTTCAAATGTCTTCAAAATGGAACCTCGAAACTCACATATTTGCAATTGAATAACGCTTTAGCGGTTTACTGCTTGCTAAATCAAAGGACACAAATAGCAGAGAAATGATACATACAATGAATACATATGCACTTGGCAGTTTGCTTTTCTTCAAATTCTGATGTGGGCCTTGTCGAAAACGTCGCTGAAAATATGCAGGGAAAGAAACAGTTTGCCAAATTCAGGATGTTACAAATCGAAGAGGGTAAGCATGTTTATCATATTATACCTTTGTAACGCTGACGTCTCGAACCAAAGTGATATTGGTATGTAGATTGCGGATACAATGATAATATACTCTTGGTAGTTCGTATGTGTGATCGTCCGGGTGAGTGTAGTTCTGAAAAGAACTGTTGTTGGTGACTGACGTTTCG
>JAHPZR010013890.1:15000-19828 GCA_019787425.1 Platygyra sinensis
TTCGTTCGTCACTTACTGGCAATTTCTGCTTCAAAGCAGGTTGGGTGATTCTATCGAGCAGTACAACGAGCCACCAAGGTACAGGTTGCATAGGAACTTCGCAAAATCGCTTTTTGTGGTTCAAATCTACCAGACGGATGCCCGCCGGGTACAGAGGTTCCCGACTTACAAACTTAGCGGAACGCCATTGAAGAAATGACTGGAGCGAAACGTTGTTTGACAGTCAAGATATCATATCTGGGCTGAGGTGAACATATTTATGTTGATTGTGCTTTAGTAATCCGGATATTTCGAATTGAAGGGATTTAATTAATTATCAATGCAGTGGTAATGTTTAGTCACGCATTCGACTACTTGCGTGATTTCGATTTTTCTGTACGATTTGAATAATGTTTTGACGACTGCTTATTCATTTGCCCAAACTAAACTTTACATTTCCTGGAAGACCTATCCTTATACAGTCAGAATCTAAAATATTTTGGAATTCCGAGATATGGCACTTGGTCAAAATGTGAATTCTTTTCACCAACCGTCGAATTCCACGGGGGAGAGCACTCTGCTTTTGTTAACCGCCAAATAATTAGATTAATACAATTTTCCTGTAATTGTGCCTTTTTGGACGAGAAAGAGATATGCAAAAAGTTGGTTGTATTACAACTTTCCTGCACTCAGTAAATGCGACACGCGAATCTCTTGAAAATCGTCGATTTTCAGCCCGGTTGGGACTCGGTAAATTGATGCCAGGACGTGAAATCGAAAATGTCGTTTTTCTCGGAAATACCGAAATATTTGAGGAAAGAAAACACATGGCGTTTTTACCTTTACTAAGGCCTACTTATATGCAAAAGTAGGGCGAATTTAATTTTTCAAGTCTTACCGGACTATATTTGATTTTTGTGGACATTTGCTCCTAAGATAACTGTACTCAGTTGATACAGTACAGTTTAATATACATCAAAATGCTCTGAACATTTGTAGGAGAACCAGCACTCAGCAAACACATCCAACAGTTTCATAGAGCCCTGACTAGGCACTATTCACAGGAGGGCAAACACCTCTTTGATCGCAGCTGAAATGGAAGCTTTCTGTGATCAGCATGCTCCTGGACTCCTTGGACACCTCTACAAAAGCATTGTAAATGATGAAAAGGAGAAGCCTTCATGACAACAACATTTTTTACCGTAATGTTACTGAAATGTTCTTTCTAATTCCTGGTGGCGCCAAATTGAACAAATGTTGAAAGAAGAACTGAATGTTTTTCTGAAGAGGGTTTGCACGTCAGCGAGGAAGAAAGATTCCACATTGTCAGTTGAGAAACGTCCATCAATAAAAGGCATCTAAGAGCTGCCATTAATCGTTTCCTTCGCTCGCTACTGCTCAACAAACCTTTTGTCTGTTATCTCTGACCTCAGTTTTACTGAGATAAATAACGCATTAGAGCATTTGCAAAAGACCTCAGGGCAACACTGCCAGCGTCTAAGAACCAAGCAACCTCGTCCCCAGGGCCTTCTCCTCGACGATTTTCAAAATGGCGGATCGTCGGGAGAAGACCCTGGCACACAGCAGAAATCACGTGACCGATTTGTCCACGGAGGGTGGAAATCTTTTCAAAATGGCGGCCAAGGTAAAGAGTGAGAGGATCTGGGTACGAGGTCTTGAGACTAGTGAAAAACAAACAAAATGGCGGCAAAGGCAAACTCGTATGGCTCGGATGCGCGTTTAAATAAAGAGGCTAAAAGTAAGAAGGAATGCATGTAAAAGCAAAAGGAAAATGGTCAAATGATTTAGAAATGTATTCTTACTGTTTTTTGACATTCCTCTATTGTAAGCCTAAATTTTTTAGCGTAGTACAGGTACACGATTACACTGTAGTCGGCTCCAAAATGGTTAAAATAAGTTTAAAAGGGTTTAGAGTTAGTTTCGTTTTGTCACAGATGTACGTAAAGAATTTTACTAGACTTTTTCCTACTACATATTGACTTTTCCTATACGCGCAGGGGCGTAGCGTGAGGTCTTGAGGTTTTTCTATGGTTATAGGTCGGATAAGGTCTAACAAAGCTATTTTAGGCATTTTAGGAATTGCTTTCTTTTAAACATATAGTTTGCAACCACTTCCACATTTTTGGTCACTAAGTGGTAAATAAAAGTGTATCTTCTTTTTTTAAATGGATGTATGAAAAGGCTGTTATTTAAATAGTTATTTTCACAATCGTACAGTAAAGTCCAAAATCTACTCTCTGGTTAGAATTTCTTTAACAGCACAAATCTTCAGCCAGCTAGGCTAATCAGGCTCACTCACCTTGCAGAAACAGGCCAATAGTAGATACTTATATTTACACTGATTTATATGTTGAATATTTACAAGCTTAGGTGACAAAGTTGGCAGGGACCCCCCAAAAAATTCACTAACTCCTCCTGAGAGAGTTTCTAAGGATATCAGTCTCGTAATTCTTGGTGCCCACAGTCATTAACTAAGTTAGTTAATCCAATGTTACAGTTTGTTCATAGACTTCCAATCCTTTTCTGTGCATTCCTCATAGTTTTTTTTCGAGTGCTATATTTCAGGAGAGGTGTGACAATAAAATTATTGCCACTTAAAAAAAATAACAGCATTATTGTTCAGTTGAGACTTTCACATAAAGGCTAGAGTACTCTGATGACCATGTTTCTTATTCTATGGCAATCTGTTTCTTGTGCTTTTCAAGCCAGGAAAAAAAAATTTTCCATGTCTTGTCCAACCAGTGGAGATAAAGTAATCTCTTGAAAGTGTTCATGGCATCTTGTTAGGAGTTATGTGAAAGGGACGCAGTTTGCATAGGTCTTTCAACATTAACATTTCATATGTTTAGCACTTCTTGTGGTATGTGCCTGGGATGAAGGGTGAATCTTTGTTACCTTGTCAAACTGCCCTTTTATCTGGTGAGTCCCAGGTGTTGCCTTGGAGGCAGTGATGATGGCATTGTTGGTCTTGTTTGGACCCATTCCTTGCACTACATTTTTGCTTGTGCAGGGGAATATTTTTCAAACGTTTTCAACAAAAAACCAACACTGCTTTGCAGAGAATTTATAGAGATACACTAGTGTGGTAAACAGATCTGATCGATTAATAGAGAAATTTTCTTTATGAATCAGGGGCTTGTCTTTTGCCATTTCTGACAACTAAGCAAACGTCCTTACTTTATGGAAAACATTCTCTCGTACTACATTTCACACATAGAATCAAGAATTTTCAGAAACTGAAGAGATTTAACATAGATGGAATTTAGCCCAACATGTCACTAGTCCCAGGAGGAGTACTTCAAATTTCAAGAGACGAGGATAATCAATCAAAACATTTTTCTGGGTGGCTTGATTAAAGTAGGGAGTTTTCAGGTATCAAAAAAGAGAAAGGTTCATTGTGGGAAAATAAATATATTAGGAGGGGGGGGGGGGGGGGGCTGATTTTTGCCCACATTCGATCATCTCGTCACTTGAAATCCATAGTATTCCCCTATGGCTCACTGGCATGGTGGTTTGCTTCCTTTAATGAAACTTGACTTAGGGAGAGGAGTCCATTTGCTATCCAGGTCCCACTTGTTCAAACATTAGGTAGCAAATAGCACGTAATTCATAAAATGCTTGGGGGTAGGGGGCTACTCAACAAATGTTAATGTGGGGAGGCTCTGCCCTGAGTTCCAACCCATTACCCTTTATATACCATTTTTCATGTAAAAGGCAACCCTTTCACATGCCTTCCCTCTCCCAGGAAAATGCTACGACCATTGCATTAATCAGTGGGTGTAGATTTATGCCAGTGATGGACAGAATTATCCATTGTTTGAACAAAAAGGGCCATATGGTAAGCTTTTTATACCTTTTTACTAAAACTAAATCACAAGCAGTGATCATGACTAGCTGGCTTCGGTAATACTGCTATTCTGCTCACGGATTCCCTAAAACACCTTAGCCTCTCAGGGCCTCATTTCAGTCATTCCACTTTCCATTTGGTGACAGCATAACGATTATCTTACAAGAATTTCTGAGGATTTATTTTCACATAACTGTTTCTATTTATATGACCAATCTTCCCCGTTTTACACAGCTGAGAATTTTCTTTGGTACACCAATCAATCCCCAAGAAACAATGAAAGGTTAGAAGGCAAATATTTCTATAATCTCGAAAAAACAAACTAGGAGAAAAAACTGGTCCGAGAGGTGAAACTAGAAAATGAAGAGATAATCTCAAATCCCGTTCAGGTCAACAAAGAAATTGAAGCTTTTTACAGGAACATGTACACCGCCAAAATAAATGACAATATGGACAACCATGCATATGAGGAAAAATTTAATGAGTTTATTGAAAATCTAAACATTCCTCAACTTAACGATGAAGAACAAAGCTTCCTAGGAAAAGATTTGACTATCAACGAACTGAGAGAAGCATTAACTTCCTTTGCGGATAATAAATCCCCAGGGGAAGACGGTTTTACAAAGGAATTTTATCATACCTTTTTTGATCTTCTCTGTAACGACCTTCTTAATTCTTATAATGAGGCTTTCCGCAGAGGTTCATTATCTGTATCACAGAAACGAGGAACAATAACACTGATCCCGGAAGGCGATGAGAACTTGACGGAATTGAAGAACTGGCGCCCTATATCTCTACTCAATATTGACTATAAAATCTTATCCAAGGTACTGGCGAGGAAAATGGAAAAAGTTTTACCAAAATTGGTTCACTCTGATCAAACAGGTTTTGTCAATGGAAGATATATAGGACAAAACATTAGACTCTTGAATGATATAATGGAATATACAGACATTAAGAAACTGCCAGGAATTTTTCTTT
>JAHPZR010013891.1:7500-32500 GCA_019787425.1 Platygyra sinensis
GGGAGCCTGTTCGCAGGCTAACCTCTACCACTCTGGGCACGGTTGTTCGAAAGCCGAGTAACGCTAATCCAGGATTAAAACTTAATCAGAGTTCTAATTTATGTTGAATAAAAGCGTTTTCACTGCCCATGTTTCCTGGAGTTCGACATTAGTCAAAGCTAAAATTGAAGGACAACTAATTTAAACAGAAAACTTCACTAAAAAGTTACAAAATTGAAACAGAAATTAATACTAATCCTGGATTAGATTAATCGTGCTTTGAACAACCTGGCCCTGAGTGTTACTATACCATTGAGCGGCACTTTATTTGTAAACTACTCTACGCTGGGCGAGTATTATATTGGGTTCGCTTTCAGGATCGACTGATTTGGGTATGCGTTGCTTGCTTTGAGTCTGGTTTTGTACCAGTCAAATCGAAGCCAACACTCGCCCGGCAACCCCACGGGCATTTAAAGTTTTGAAAAAATTTTGTTCAAATCCCCCCTCCCCGGGCCGAAAAGCTGTTCAAATGCCCCATCATAGGTCCATTTCAGGTGCAGATCAAATGCTCCCGCCCCCCGGGAAAATTAACAGATTATTCATCGCAGGTTTTACGTTGCGTTTCATGTAACTACACGCTTAAAATAAATTCCATAAATTCACTCTATTATTTATACACCTTCATATCCATCGTCGCATAAATACACCCGGTCGGTCATAGCAGTTGACTCCTATAAAATCGTTTCACGCGGCGACGGCATTATATTGAATTGCTGTTTATATTGTAAATACAATTTAATATATTTATTTATTAAAAACTGGATCATTGGATAATGCAATTCGAGAGTTTTCATTGGCTTAGCCATCATGGTATATGAGGCATTATACCATGATCTACAAAAATGGCGAGCGTATGCGTGATTTTTTTGGCCTTTTTGTTTTTATTGTAGTCTAGTTTTCAATATTTTGGGGGTGTTTTTAATAAAACAATTATTCCACTCGCGCTTGTTGGATATGAGATGATTATAGCCAACTCCGCGCGTAGCGCCGAGATGGCTATCTATCATCTCATATCCAACAAGCGCGAGTGGAATAATTGTTAAATATTCAAAGATAATATCAATAATTCTTAAATACTCGGCTTCAAATATGGGACAAGGCTTGCGTAGGCTTGGTTTTCAACCAATCCGCCACGAATACGCAATCTTTTCCTTTGAATTCATCAAAGTTTGTCTCCGTCGTCTCGGCCATAATTTATTAACCCACGCGGAATCAGCGCGACCCGTGACATGAAATCGAGGCAAGCAATCAAATTCCCCAGCCCCTATGAATGGTGATCAAATGTCCCACCCTCGGGAAGACTAAGATCATCAAATTCCTTCCCTCCTGGGCAGAAATAGGCGTTAAATGTCCGGAATATGCCCGAGGGGATGTTGAAGCTTCGATTTAACTTGTACATAGTAATGAAGAACCTTGAGTTGCAAAAGACCTCGTGTCCCATCGTGTAAGCCGCACGGGTGGATGATGTTTTTCGGGATATTTGTTTTGCATAAAGGACTATCCTCTGATGACTTTGAACCTACACACAATGTCATGCAACGTTCTCCGTCCGTGCGACTCACTGATACTCAATACACGACGGCAACGGCAACGAGAACGTCACCAAATGATAGGTTTGAAGAACAAAACAATGGCTATGCAAGTGCCTTATAATTCTTGGTGCATTTCTTTGCCGTCCTCTGCAAAACAGCAACGTAAAATTATCAAGTTCTGCGCTGTTTGCAAACCGTGAACCAAAAGGGCTGTCGATGTGTCCTAATTCAGTTTCGTGATAGCTTTGACTATGATAAACAAAGTGAATGACTTCAGGATAACACGAGATCCCAAGGTAAAATATATATAGACTCATGTTTTAATCGACGTCAGTCTCCTCCGCGTCGCCGTCGTGGTTCCTTTTAAAAGCTCCCTAATACTTCGTCGAACGCCAGAAACGTGTGTTATGGAGGACGTATGTAAATATTAAGTTTCTGGAATCTTCTAGAGTGTAAAGTCACGCAATGTTTGTGCCAGAACTTTCTACGGTCACGCTATGGAACAGTTTAGAACTGCATAAGGACACAGAACTCGCAAGCCTGTTTGCGAGAGTTGTCGATAAAAATGAAGTCGCACAGAATCCTGCATGCCTTTTTACAAAAAAAACGGAGTACTTATGAGAAAGTGGAGGCCACCTGATGTTTCAGTTGAAGATGAGTGGGCGGTCAAGCACCAGATTGTTGTCCCGAAGTCCTACAGACAGGATATTCTAAGTATGGCGCACGAAACCCCCCTAGCTGGCCACATGGGCATCACCAGATTCTTAACCATTTTTACTGGCCCAGTCTGAGAAAAGATGTAGTGGAATTTTGCAAATCGTGTCATGCCTGCCAGATTGTTGGGAAACCGAATCAGACTATACCAAAAGCCCCACTACAGCCCATACCAGCAGTCCAAGAGCCTTTTAGCAGAATTATAATTGACTGTGTTGGTCCATTACCGAAGACGAGGTCTGGAAATGAGTACTTGTTAACCATCATGTGTGCGTCAACCAGATTTCCTGAGGCCATACCCCTGAGAAACATCAAAGCGAAGACTATTGTTAAAGCCTTGACCAAGTTCTTCACGCTAGTGGGTCTTCCAAGTTCTATCCAGTCAGATCAGGGCTCCAATTTTATGTCTGGAGTATTTCAGCAAGTCATGCACGAGCTTGGGATCACTCAGTATAGGTCATCTGCATATCGCCCTCAAAGCCCAGGAGCTCTTAAACGGTGGCACCAAACGCTGAAGACCATGATGAGAATCTACTGCTTCGAAACAGAGAAAGACTGGGACGAGGGCATCCATTTACTACTGTTCGCTGCACGAGAGTTGGTGCAGGAGTCTTTGGGATTCAGTCCCTTTGAGCTTGTGTTTGGGCACACTGTGAGAGGGCCTCTTAAGCTTGTTAAAGAGAAGTTGTTATCTAGTAGTAGTGAATCTATTAATCTTTTGCAGTACGTTTGAGGAAAATGGAACGACATTTTCCGATTAAACCGGGAAAACCAATAGGGGTGGTTCTTGTCACTTATTATTCCTTTTCTGAATTCACTAATAAGGGCAAAGAACCGGTTTGTCAAAAATGGAACGGCCAATTTAGGTCGGAATATTCCAACCGAAATAAGAGGACCACTGCAATGCTCTCCCAACTGAGCTATCAAAGCCAAACGAGAGCAGTCGTGCGTAGGTCTGGCCCTTTATGTTCAGTGGACGTAATACTCGGCTCAAGTACATAAATTCCAAGGTAATAGATGTCCAACAGTGGCAGCATAAAGGGTCAAACCAAACATTACAAACTAAACCCTAGGTATACACAATTCAAGCGGAAGTGCAATAGTCTCGGACCTAAGGATAAGAACGTTCCAGAATCGCTCGTTTCGCGACTGAAGACCGCATATGAGATATAAAGACTGCAAATGAGATTGAAAGTCGGAATGAAGGTCGGCTACAGCCTAGTGTGTAACATGCCTTATCGCAGACATCTCGCATCTGTCTCCGCAGGTTTGAATGACACTGACAAATCATGACACTAATAAAATTGTGTTCTAAGATCTTCAAGTGTCCTCTTAATACAGGTTTCACGTAGCTTAGGGTTCAATTTTGGTGTCTGAGTCCTTTGATTAGAGATGTTCGCTGAGTACACGTTCCATTTATTCTGCATATGGGATCTTAAGAAAATGTTAGGACTTAGGCTGGTTTTCACTTAATAAAATGTATCTACCCAATACAGGTCGTTTCCTCTACATAGTGAAACTAGTGCGAGGTCTCAACACAGAAAGAAAGCAACTACATGATCAGCAGCAACCACAACAATTATTGATCTGATTATTTTAGCACGAACTGATTTCAGCACGAGCATAAGAAATATATCGCTATTTCAGTTTTTAAAGCTATTTACCTAAGATCTTTAAAGAAGCAAAGAGGAAAACTAATAATCTGACTAAAAAATGCCTAGCTATATCAACTAGTCTTAGTCTTAGGAGGGACATCGGGAGCCCATCGCTGAGAGCGTACAAGTGGCCTACATCTCTCCACAGCGTTTTCAGTAACCAATTTATGTTTAGAATGAGTTTCCCGCGAATATCCCCCAGGAGCCCCGATTAGAATCACAAGTATCTGCACGTGCAGAGCTATTGTTTTTGCTCATTAAACCCACTGCTTTGTGGCGCTCTCCCTTATTGACGGGAAAAGATAGTCTAAAAATAAATGGTCTTCAAAAAATACCATGACACGAGCTTAGTGAGGGAGTTGTGCGTTCCTAGTGATGGAGCAATTCCATTACTTCTAAGTACTACTAAGAAGAAATTACTAGTCTTTTGATTTCCAAAAGTTGTGCAAATACTCCAACATTAATTAAAAAAAAAAAGCCCTTTAATGGCTAAAACCTAATATTATGACAAGTTATGGTTAAAAAATTTTCAGGGCTCTAAGGTACTATTTTACCGCCGCCAGTTGATGATACATTTTGTTTATTTTATTTGAGAAATGATGCGATATTATTTTTGAACTATATAAACTCCAGGCATCCTAGCATTAAGTTCAAGAAATAGATGACAACACACCATTCGTTAGATGTTTTAATCAACAACTACACCCATTTTCCTGTTACAAGCGTTTACCGCAAGAAAACTTTTATGGGCCTATTGACTAATTACTTTAGTTTTACATCTTTTTCTTCTAAACTGGGTCTCATTCGCACTCTTGGTGATACAGCTTACAAGATCAACGACATATGGTTGGGTTTTCACTAAGACATCAAGAAACCTACTAAGATCCTTCAAGGTAATTTTTTTTCCAGCCCATCTAGTTGAAAGGGTTGTCAATCGGAACTTCGCATGTACATTGATACGCAATGACCGTAATCTCCCGGTGTCCGTCCCAGACACGACACCGACCTACTACTTGGAAATGCCTTATATTTGCACTTTTTCTGTTGTCATGCAAAGCATGGCTCGCCAACGTTATTGTAATAACATAGATATTAAGTTAGTTTTTTCTTTTCGTCTTTTAAATCGGTAATATGTTTGGTTTAAATGACCCTATCCCTCGTGGGCTCCGCGTGTGTGTGTGGTTTACAGGTTTATTGCCGGCGAAACCTTTCGGCATTTTTCCACACGCGTGCGTGCGCCAGTGATGGAACCCGTCACATCCTTAGGAATTTTACACAAAATTCTCAGAAATGCCGCACTTTATGTTGTAACGATTATTTTAGCATCTTAGGTCACACTTCCACCACCTTCTAACTTAAGATCGATCAACGAAGCTATTCACATTCAATGGGAACAAACCCACATTAAATCATCAACCATATCAGGTAAATTTCAAACTTTCGAATTGTTTGTAATTGTATACATTGTCAAGTTTCCTTTGTTGTTACGTCCGATTAGCACTCTGTGTACACTAGCTATAAATTCAACTTTGCACTCTGTGCAAAATACAACTGAATATGACAGAAAAACTCTCGAAACATGCTTTTGAAAATCAGCAAGGCTGTGTACTTTCGTAAAGTGATGAGTTCTTAAAACACACACGTGATCTAAAATACTAAACGCACATTCTCGGCAAAAAGCAGTATGTTTCCTTGCCCAGCTGCATTTAATGTACTTCCAAAAAATTGTGAAGTCACCAAAAACGAATTCAGGTTTTTTTCTAAAGATTGACGTCGGTAAAATACTGGGTTACCCCAGTTGTTACTCAACAACACCTATTTGAACGTATCTCCGGCGGCCGTTGACAGGTAGCAAATGCCTTCTTTCTTCATCGCTGCTGTCGTCAGATTCCATCGTATTCGGGCAACTTTGAACAGAATTTTCACCGTTATTGCTACTACCATTTCCGCGGCCCTCATCTTTGCCAACAAGACGATAAACTATACCAGCAAGCAAAATCACAAGAACACATGTATTTATGACCATCACCACCCAGACGAAAATGTTAGCATAGGTCCTGTCCAGTACTGAAAACCTCAACAGCACAAAAGACATGGACAACACAAGTAAAACCAAAGGCTCAGAAACATTCTCACGGAAAATGCGTTCCAAGATAATTTTTTTGTTGGTCTCGTGCTCGCTCGGATCACATCTGTTTACGGAGACGTTTTCTTCATACGGCTGGAGGCACAAGTGGATGATTGCTGACGTCAAAAGAACGAGCCACACTACAAATGTTTGCAAGGTGGACGACGAAGAAATCATCGACAAGCCAATGGCAAGAACCAGGCGGCGGAAAAGCATGAAGATCTCGTAGTACTGACGATACTTTAGTTTGTACGACAAATAGACCGGTCCAAGCCACACGTCAAGTTTCTTCTGTTCTTCACTAGTCATCGAACTTCTCTTTGGAAAGACGCGAATCATCAGGAAAATGACGATCAAGGGGAACCCAATCACGTAGAACGCAACGGAGACAACGCCAAGGGCTTTCAGTTTGCGGTACATGTGCGAAGTACATTCTACCCAAGGGGAGTTGGGCATGTATCGAACATCCTGATCACTATGACATGGGCGTAGAATCGAAAGGGTCTGCTTCACGATTGGAAAGTAACTGAAACTGAGACAAAAGAAGGCAATTTGGCGACACTTAAAATGAACAAGTTGCATCCTCCTTTCAAGGGGACGAAATCTGCTGAAAATCAGCATCGTGGTGAAATACGCACCCACCATGGTCAAGCACACCACGGGAATTAGGAGCAGAAATGCAAACTTTCCTACTGGAGTGAAAAGAGAGGGCAGGTCACATGAAAGAGAGGGAAAGTACAGATTCCAGTAGCTGCTCAAGTAGCTTTGAGCCTTAATAACTTTTTTAGGCCACACGTTGACACTGGATACCATGAAATCCATGGTTTGGATGTAAAACACCGTTATGCTGATTAGAGAGCGAGCAGCCTTCCCTCGGTTACTCATACATAGTACGAAAACGACCAGATTTAGTTTGAAAAGCCAAGCAGGTAATAATTCCAAAAGCATCATGATTAGCATGAGTAGAAAATGAATCGCAATAACAACAAACCATTTGATTGGTCGAAGTTTAAAATAAAAGTATGACCATAACAGAGTAAGAAAGGACAAAGCAAAGGTAGGGATAAACACGTAATAGTAAGTTAAATCGCCCTTTTTGCATTTGAAGCACAGTCCACCAAGTTTGTAAAATCCTTCTTGACAGCGAGAACAAAATCTGTCCGTGTTCCCTGGATGGCAGACGCAAGAATGATTGCACGTCGTGATCAGAGATGACAGTGACTGACGGCTTCCGGAGGAGGAATTTGTGGCCTTCGGTGATGTGACTAGTCGACAAGTACAGGAATCTGTAGGGTTGCATGCAGACGGCACCGGGCACTTGACTAGGTGGGGGAAGCATTGCTGGGACCTGGTGATGGCCAGTAGCCACTCGATACCTCCATGATGTTTGAACGCAGATCGTCGGCCGCATTGATGGCAAGTCGATGGCAAGTCGCACCACTCATACATTTCTTGCACAAACCATTGTCTCCGTAGAAACCTTCATCGCAGACACAATATTCATATTCATAAAATGTTGGATCTAAGCGAATGCGACCATTGTTAAACGTGAGTCGTCCTTCAGGGCACGTAAAATTGTCTACTTGAGATGGCTTGATCATAGTCAAAAAGTCAGGATTAAAGACGTTGGAGGAAGCGCTTGTCCCGTCTCGCATAGAGGGATTTCCAGATATGTCTAAATACTGGAGAGAAACCATGTTCTGGATTCCTGCTGGAAGGCTACCTGTCAAGTTATTCGAGGAAACGTCAAAGTACGTCAAAAACGAAAAATCCTCAAAAAAAGGCGGCAAAGTTCCATAAAAATTGTTACCACTTAAATCACAAGTGGAAACTCTTTCCATGTACAGCACGTTTGCGAGTACCAGACTTGTTATGTCGCAAAAGCTTAGATTTAAAATTGAAGGGCTCTCATGAAAGTCTACTTTCCTTGTAAAAAGTTTGATGAAGCTTGTAAAATTTATTGCCAACTTTCGATTCCCAGCCAGAGAGACGTAAGACGTCGTATAAGCACGGGCTGTATCTGGCCATGGTTTTCCTTCGTTGATTGACACAAACTTGTTTTGTGACAAATTGACCATTTCGGCTTTCGTCAGTAGCACATCGCCTGGAATATCCCCTGTTAGTTGATTGTTGGCAAGATTTAATATACTTGGGAAATTTTTCTTTGGCATTTCCCCCGCTATGTTGTTTCCAGGTAAAACTAGGTACTTTAGTCTTTCCGGTAATACACGAGGCAAATTTCCGGCTAGTTTAACTCCAGATATAAACAGATCTGTTATGGAGGGTATTGCAAATATGTCGCTGAGGTCTCCATGCATCTGGCCAGGGGTCACTCGAAGGTCCAAATACCACAGCTTTTTCAACCTAGAAATACTCTTTGGTATTTGGCCAGTTAGATTGTTTCCTCCAAGACAAAGCACTCGTAATTCTGTCATGTTTCCGATCTCCTGTGGTAAGTGACCAGTGAAGCCATCGCCGTTCATAACGCAGCCTAGGAAGTTTTGCAGATTTTTCATTTTTACAATCTCGTCAGGAATGTTCCCAGTAATAGAAGCGGCATTGAACACAACGGTCAACAGATTGGTCATATTTGCAAACAGAAAGTCGCCAATGCGTCCTCGAAGAGAAGGATTCCCTGGTGTGCAGAGAGAAAATAAGTTTCGGATTTTCCATATGTTGGACGGAAGGAAACCGTTGAGGTTGTTGTAAGCCAAGACGATAGTTTTAATGTGCGTCGTATTTCCGTGACAGGTGATACCATACCAGGAACAGTGGGATGTGTCATTGGTTGAACTTATCCAGCCGTGTCTGTCGTACCACTCTTGTCCATTTGTTGAAGCATATATATCTAGTAGAACTTCTCTTTCCTGCTCTGGTGTGAAAGATGTGTCCAAGGTAAACAGTGTAAACTGTTGAACGCGTCTCAAACAATCGCTTCCCTCAATGCTCAGAAACAAGTTATAATCTGGAAAAATAGTGACAGTTATTCGCGAGTGAGACTTAAAATGCTCAAAGTTAAAGGGGCTAGGTCAGGCAAATTTAGGCATTTTCAGCACTGATCAAATGGTCATATAATTAACTACAATAACACAATAATGCCAAAAAAAGTTTAGAAGAACTCAAACAAAACACAGCAAAGCCAAAGGGCCATGGATGGGCATAAATGGAGAGGACTAAAATGGGTTTCACTTGGTTAAATTTGACAAACGCTGGCCCACATTTTCAAATTGATATCAGTTTATATCAGAATGTCATTTACGGAGCTGGAAAACCATTCTATGTTGTTATGTGGCCGTTATTTTTCAAAGACTCTTGATCTGCCAATTTGACGTTTGCAGCTCATAATTAAAAAAATTAAAACAAAATTACCTTAAATAGCGTGACCAAGCCCCTTTAATGACTCTGCGAAGGAAATTGGAGGTTATCTCTCTGAAATTTGCAAATTATTCCATATCTAACAATTACAAGAAAATAGTTTCCCGTCCCGGTTTGCATTGAGTGCTGTGTAGGCGTGGGAATTGCTCTATGTGGGGTGCAAAGTGTAATCATATCATTCTGGGAAAATATGATTATTAATGTCCATTTTACCTGTTTACAACAGAGCGAATGCGGGCGACCAAATATTCATCCACCGATTAAGGAGGCTCGCAGAAGTTGTTGCTGGGCTGAAATCAAAATTTCCTCTAGATGTTAAAGTTTATTTTCTCATTGGTTTGCAAGCAACAGCTGTGATCATAGTGGCCGCTCATTTTATTTTTGAAATGGCGATTAGGGATATTACCTGCGTTTTTTGAGCCACGGACGGCAACCGGAAGTGAGCGTTCTCTCTTTTACTCGCCTTGGCGCTAGCACATTTGTATTACTAACTGTCTTTGTCTTTACAGATACGATTTACTGGGAAATTTGCAGTAGCGCCCCCAGCCCCCACCCCATCCCCCTCCCCCCACCCCCTCCGCCCGAGTTGAATAAAGGTAAATGCTCAATCCTCAGGCTCATTCAGAAAACGCTGCTTAGGATATAATAAATCAAACTGAAAGTGTAATCACCGTCATTTTGTATGTCCCTTTTCTACATGTGCATCTATCCTTCCATTGTTCATTTGCTTTAGTTTCACACTTATTAATATTAAGGTTGGCTCAAAACAGTTTCCAGCTGTTAGATTTGGATAGGTCGTTATGTCCACTCCTTATCACTTGATGTTACAATCATGGTATCAAAAAATCGCCCAACTAGTAGTGAACGCGTTGTTATCATTTTCGTGTCACAAATATAATAGCAAACCGGCACGGTGACGTTTCTGTATATTAAATTTTCCAAAATTTAAGGTGGCTCTGAACCCTACCTACAAAATTTATTTAAACTTTGCTAAGAGTTACATCTTATCGTGCTTATAAAAAGTTGATAATATCAAAAAAAAATAAAAATAATAAATAAAATCATCATCATCATCATCATCATCATCATCATCATCACCGTGCCGATTTTGAGTTATAAGTCCCTGAAGCTGTAACAAAGGGTGTTCTTAGCAAGTCATATTGTTGCTATTGTAATTTACAGTGTTTCTTTTCTTACATCTATAGTGTTCCGAAAGTGATAACAACGTGTTCACCTATGGTTGGGCAGTTCTTTGATACCATGATTGCAGCATCAAGTTTTAGAGAGTAGTTATAAGGACCCTTCAAATTATAAGTGCTGGAAACTGTTTTGAGCCACCTTCAACACCCACATTTGGGTGAAAAATTTCCCAGACAGCACTACACGACAGCAGCTTTTGATTAAATATTTTGTTCAGTTATTCCTTTATTTTATTTTGGCACGCAGAAGTATACCTTTTTTCTACTAGGCGGCTTGGTTCAGACCATCTAATGATACTCTTGACACTGCGTGAAATGATCAATTTCGTGGAATTTACATGGCCATGAAATTTCTCGACACTCGGCGTGTCCGAGATCAGAACGTGACGTGTCAAGAAACGCGACGTGTCGGAGAGTTCCATGTTCCTGATACTTAGGTTGCGGCGTGTCAGGAAAAATCACGGGCATGTCATGGTCTGGGTACGTCATGTGCTACATATCAAGGCAAACCAGGATTTTGATACTTAACGTCACGCAGTTTTAGTTTAATCAGCCAAATTAATTGACGGAGCTCATTTCTCTTCACCCGAAACCTCAAATTTTCGGAAGTGCGTTTCTTACACGGCACGAATATCGTACGCGAACTTATTTTTTTGCTAATGTGATTGAGTGCGTTCTGTTCAGAATCTTGCATGGAGGCGTAAGTTTTAAGCTTCATGTAAAGCTCTTCAGTGACTCGCGATAAGCATAGGTGTTTACACTTAAACATGTCTTAACTCTCCTTTAAGCATCGCGTGAAGGCATCAATAACGCATCTTTACGATGCTCTTTGGATCGCGGAAAGGCATCAACACTTCCCTAATATATTCTGTTTGTACTTATGCGAAAAAAATACATACAAGCAACAAAAACAACAGCGAAAGTAACAGCATGCTAAATAACATTTTTTGTCACTGGTATTTAAATTCTTCTTATCGCGGGGCTCTTTCAGAATACCACTCAGGCCATTGAATGTAAAACTAAAACCTTGTTTAAAGAAAGTGTTAAAAGAAATCCGCAGCGGAACATTCCTTACATCTCACCGACCTACGTGGTGGCGCAACTCACCAGTTTCAAAGTTTCAAATAATCGTGTGAATAAATAATTTTAAGATTTTAAGATAATTACGTGGTCTGTAACGGGAAAACAAACCGTCCCACGAAAAATGCTTTATCCATCAGTGTACATTTAACGTTAAAACTTGTTATCAAAATAAAAATAAAAATACCCCTTTAAGTAAATGTTTAAAAAACAATACAGCATCAAAGAATAGAGGACACATGAACCCCAACCTCCAAAGGACAGGAAGGAGAGGATCCTAGTGACGAGGTTGCATGATTCTTTAACAAACAAATGCAAAAGTAAAAGATTTAATTACATAATTACATTTGATCGACATTTTGGTGATGAAATAGACAACATGTAGCACTCTCTTCCATGTGCGAGATCAAAACAGCGAGGGTATAAAGTGCCTGTGGGTAAGCAAATGCCCAGATCCTGTGTAATGATAAAATTTCAAAATCCCCATCCAGGATTAAAAACCTGCGCGAATGCCTAACTTTTGCCTGGGAGGATGGGCACAGCTGGAGCCTGGTAACCTTGTCAACGAACCAAACAAAAACAAACAAACAAACGAGCAAACACACACGATATATATCGTATTAGATATTTCGGTGTGTTGTATCGCTGTTATAATTTTTGCGAGTTGTGCAGTACAGTGACGAGCCGTCAAGGCGAATCAAAATAATAGTTTTATGCTGCAGAAGTGACATCACCTAATATACTAACCAGCAGTTTGATCAGTGTTGTCATGGCGGAGTCGAAATCAAGATTTGCCACATTATCAGACGAAGATTTAAAATTCCTTCGTGATGATGAAGATGCAAAAAGCACAAAAAGGGCCACAAAGTCAGCTCTGAAAGTTTTTTCATCGGTATTTGAAGGGAAAAAAACAACAACAACAACAACAAAAAAAACAGATGAACCTCAAACGAAAGATACGCTTGCGAACGTGCTAAAACTGTTCCATGAGAAGCTCGAAAGGGAATGGCACTTCCTATTCTAAGAGCACATTGAAGAGCCTCAGATTTGGATCAATTCGGCATGTCAATTCTACTCGTGGTCCGACATCATCAATGATTCAGATTTTACCGATACAAATAAAGCGTTTGGCGCGAATTGTGTGGACCTGAAGCGATAAGGGCTGGCAAAAGTCGTACACAACAACAATAACAATCTTTTTTTCGGTTTAATTTACGTTTATAGCATATTGGACTGGCCCTTGCATAGCTATTGCTAGTCTAGGCGAGTCAGTCCATAACAAGCCACCGATATGCGAAGAAGACCTTAAAAAAATTGTATGGAATGCACTTCCTTTGGTCTGGATGATCCAGGAAAGTTTCAAACAATGTTTTTTTGAAGTAATGCTGTACTTTGGTCGCCGAGGAGAGCAAAATCTCCGTCAACTCAAGAAGACTGGTTTTTTCATTCAACACGGATAGCACCGGAGCAGGCTACGTGTACAAAGCAACGGATAAATTAACAAAAACCCGCCGGTAAGATGACGAAGGTTTCGATGGAGGTTTAATGTATGAAAAACCTGGTCCAAGTTGTCCTGTGGTTTCCTTCGAGCTGTATCTAAGCCACCTAAATCCCTTAAAACGAGTTTTTTATTTCAGCGTTTCCAAAGAGAAACATCACTTCTGAGGTTGTTTGGTACGACAACATAGTGGTCGGAGAGCGTACACTTGGTGAGAAAATAAAAACCATATCGTGATAAGCAAAACTTTCGAAGTGTTACACAAACCATTCAATCAGGGCGACAGCTGCCACAATCCTTGACAAGTCAGGTTAAGCAAGGCATATTTATGGCCGTAATAAAAATGAAGCAAGCATCCGGAGCGATAGCAAAAAATGACAATTGTACAAAGAAGATGTCAGAGACCCTTACTACAAGATGCGAAGTTAGTAAAGAGTTATTGGTCATTATTAGTCAAACTTCATACACTGTACGAATTCCGATTTTCTGATTGGTTGATTTGTACCACGTGACACTGGGTTATGACGAAACAACTGCCTTGACGTCATTATCGTGGTGTAATAGCCGTGGTGTAAATTCAATACACCACTGTCATTACACCTGGCTTCGGCTGACTCAAAGTTTGACGATTTTTGTTTGCAGTGTATTCAATTTGAGTAATAAAAATGTTAACGCACTCATTGCTCGTGAATTATCGGGATTTACCTGCACTCGTTCACTAACAATGAACTCGAAATTTTCAATACCGCACTCGGCGGCCTCGTGCGGTATTGAAATTTCTCGTTCATTGTTAGTGAACTCGAGCAGGTAAATCCCGATAATTCACTCGCTGAGTGCGTTAACCTGTAATGAATTCACACCAGTCATCTCCATTCTTAGCTTCTCAAAAGAAGAAGTAATTATAAATAGCTCTCGTTGGGAGATCGTGAAGAGTTTCAATCTTATTTAGCTGTAATGTTAACATTACAGCTAAATAAAATTGAAACTCTTCACGATCTCCCAACGAGAGCTATTTATAATTACTTCTTCTTTTGAGAAGCTAAGAATGGAGATGACTGGTGTGAATTCATTACAGGTTAACGCACTCAGCGAGTGAATTATCGGGATTTACCTGCTCGAGTTCACTAACAATGAACGAGAAATTTCAATACCGCACGAGGCCGCCGAGTGCGGTATTGAAAATTTCGAGTTCATTGTTAGTGAACGAGTGCAGGTAAATCCGATAATTCACGAGCAATGAGTGCGTTAACATTTTTATTACTCAAATTGAATACACTGCAAACAAAAATCGTCAAACTTTGAGTCAGCCGAAGCCATGGTGTAATGACAGTGGTGTATTGAATTTACACCACGGCTATTACACCACGATAATGACGTCAAGGCAGTTGTTTCGTCATAACCCAGTGTCACGTGGTACAAATCAACCAATCAGAAAATCGGAATTCGTACAGTGTATGAAGTTTGACTAATAATGACCAATAACTCTTTACTAACTTCGCATCTGTAGTAAGGGTCTCTGACATCTTCTTTGTACAATTGTCATTTTTTGCTATCGCTCCGGATGCTTGCTTCATTTTTATTACGGCCATAAATATGCCTTGCTTAACCTGACTTGTCAAGGATTGTGGCAGCTGTCGCCCTGATTGAATGGTTTGTGTAACACTTCGAAAGTTTTGCTTATCACGATATGGTTTTATTTTCCACCAAGTGTACGCTCTCCGACCACTATGTTGTCGTACCAAACAACCTCAGAAGTGATGTTTCTCTTTGGAAACGCTGAAATAAAAAACTCGTTTTAAGGGATTTAGGTGGCTTAGATACAGCTCGAAGGAAACCACAGGACAACTTGGACCAGGTTTTTCATACATTAAACCTCCATCGAAACCTTCGTCATCTTACCGGCGGGTTTTTGTTAATTTATCCGTTGCTTTGTACACGTAGCCTGCTCCGGTGCTATCCGTGTTGAATGAAAAAACCAGTCTTCTTGAGTTGACGGAGATTTTGCTCTCCTCGGCGACCAAAGTACAGCATTACTTCAAAAAAACATTGTTTGAAACTTTCCTGGATCATCCAGACCAAAGGAAGTGCATTCCATACAATTTTTTTAAGGTCTTCTTCGCATATCGGTGGCTTGTTATGGACTGACTCGCCTAGACTAGCAATAGCTATGCAAGGGCCAGTCCATATGCTATAAACGTAAATTAAACCGAAAAAAAGATTGTTATTGTTGTTGTGTACGACTTTTGCCAGCCCTTATCGCTTCAGGTCCACACAATTCGCGCCAAACGCTTTATTTGTATCGGTAAAATCTGAATCATTGATGATGTCGGACCACGAGTAGAATTGACATGCCGAATTGATCCAAATCTGAGGCTCTTCAATGTGCTCTTAGAATAGGAAGTGCCATTCCCTTTCGAGCTTCTCATGGAACAGTTTTAGCACGTTCGCAAGCGTATCTTTCGTTTGAGGTTCATCTGTTTTTTTTGTTGTTGTTGTTGTTGTTTTTTTCCCTTCAAATACCGATGAAAAAACTTTCAGAGCTGACTTTGTGGCCCTTTTTGTGCTTTTTGCATCTTCATCATCACGAAGGAATTTAAATCTTCGTCTGATAATGTGGCAAATCTTGATTTCGACTCCGCCATGACAACACTGATCAAACTGCTGGTAGTATATTAGGTGATGTCACTTCTGCAGCATAAACTATTATTTTGATTCGCCTGACGGCTCGTCACTGTACTGCACAACTCGCAAAAATTATAACAGCGATACAACACACCGAAATATCTAATACGATATATATCGTGTGTGTTTGCTCGTTTGTTTGTTTGTTTTTGTTTGGTTCGTTGACAAGGTTACCAGGCTCCAGCTGTGCCCATCCTCCCAGGCAAAAGTTAGGCATTCGCGCAGGTTTTTAATCCTGGATGGGGATTTTGAAATTTTATCATTACACAGGATCTGGGCATTTGCTTACCCACAGGCACTTTATACCCTCGCTGTTTTGATCTCGCACATGGAAGAGAGTGCTACATGTTGTCTATTTCATCACCAAAATGTCGATCAAATGTAATTATGTAATTAAATCTTTTACTTTTGCATTTGTTTGTTAAAGAATCATGCAACCTCGTCACTAGGATCCTCTCCTTCCTGTCCTTTGGAGGTTGGGGTTCATGTGTCCTCTATTCTTTGATGCTGTATTGTTTTTTAAACATTTACTTAAAGGGGTATTTTTATTTTTATTTTTGATAACAAGTTTTAACGTTAAATGTACACTGATGGATAAAGCATTTTTCGTGGGACGGTTTGTTTTCCCGTTACAGACCACGTAATTATCTTAAAATCTTAAAATTATTTATTCACACGATTATTTGAAACTTTGAAACTGGTGAGTTGCGCCACCACGTAGGTCGGTGAGATGTAAGGAATGTTCCGCTGCGGATTTCTTTTAACACTTTCTTTAAACAAGGTTTTAGTTTTACATTCAATGGCCTGAGTGGTATTCTGAAAGAGCCCCGCGATAAGAAGAATTTAAATACCAGTGACAAAAAATGTTATTTAGCATGCTGTTACTTTCGCTGTTGTTTTTGTTGCTTGTATGTATTTTTTCGCATAAGTACAAACAGAATATATTAGGGAAGTGTTGATGCCTTTCCGCGATCCAAAGAGCATCGTAAAGATGCGTTATTGATGCCTTCACGCGATGCTTAAAGGAGAGTTAAGACATGTTTAAGTGTAAACACCTATGCTTATCGCGAGTCACTGAAGAGCTTTACATGAAGCTTAAAACTTACGCCTCCATGCAAGATTCTGAACAGAACGCACTCAATCACATTAGCAAAAAAATAAGTTCGCGTACGATATTCGTGCCGTGTAAGAAACGCACTTCCGAAAATTTGAGGTTTCGGGTGAAGAGAAATGAGCTCCGTCAATTAATTTGGCTGATTAAACTAAAACTGCGTGACGTTAAGTATCAAAATCCTGGTTTGCCTTGATATGTAGCACATGACGTACCCAGACCATGACATGCCCGTGATTTTTCCTGACACGCCGCAACCTAAGTATCAGGAACATGGAACTCTCCGACACGTCGCGTTTCTTGACACGTCACGTTCTGATCTCGGACACGCCGAGTGTCGAGAAATTTCATGGCCATGTAAATTCCACGAAATTGATCATTTCACGCAGTGTCAAGAGTATCATTAGATGGTCTGAACCAAGCCGCCTAGTAGAAAAAAGGTTATATTCTGCGTGCCAAAATAAAATAAAGGAATAACTGAACAAAATATTTAATCAAAAGCTGCTGTCGTGTAGTGCTGTCTGGGGAATTTTTCACCCAAAATGTGGGTGTTCAGGTGGCTTCAAAACAGTTTCCACCTATTTTGAAGGGTCCTTATAACTACTCTCTAAAACTTGATGCTACAATCATGGTGTCAAAGAACTGCCCAACCATAGGTGAACACGTTGTTATCACTTTCGGAACACTATAGATGTAAGAAAAGAAACACTGTAAATTACAATAGCAACAATATGACTTGCTAAGAACACCCTTTGTTACAGCTTCAGGGACTTATAACTCAAAATCGGCACGGTGATGTATGATGATGATGATTGATGATGATTATTTATTTATTATTATTTTATTTTTTTTTGATATTATCAACTTTTTATAAGCACGATAAGATGTAACTCTTAGCAAAGTTTAAATAAATTTTGTAGGTAGGGTTCAGAGCCACCTTAAATTTTGGAAAATTTAATATACAGAAACGTCACCGTGCCGGTTTGCTATTATATTTGTGACACGAAAATGATAACAACGCGTTCACTACTAGTTGGGCGATTTTTTGATACCATGATTGTAACATCAAGTGATAAGGAGTGGACATAACGACCTATCCAAATCTAACAGCTGGAAACTGTTTTGAGCCAACTTAATATTAATAAGTGTGAAACTAAAGCAAATGAACAATGGAAGGATAGATGCACATGTAGAAAAGGGACATACAAAATGACGGTGATTACACTTTCAGTTTGATTTATTATATCCTAAGCAGCGTTTTCTGAATGAGCCTGAGGATTGAGCATTTACCTTTATTCAACTCGGGCGGAGGGGGTGGGGGGAGGGGATGGGGTGGGGGCTGGGGCGCTACTGCAAATTTCCCAGTAAATCGTATCTGTAAAGACAAAGACAGTTAGTAATACAAATGTGCTAGCGCCAAGGCGAGTAAAAGAGAGAACGCTCACTTCCGGTTGCCGTCCGTGGCTCAAAAAACGCAGGTAATATCCCTAATCGCCATTTCAAAAATAAAATGAGCGGCCACTATGATCACAGCTGTTGCTTGCAAACCAATGAGAAAATAAACTTTAACATCTAGAGGAAATTTTGATTTCAGCCCAGCAACAACTTCTGCGAGCCTCCTTAATCGGTGGATGAATATTTGGTCGCCCGCATTCGCTCTGTTGTAAACAGGTAAAATGGACATTAATAATCATATTTTCCCAGAATGATATGATTACACTTTGCACCCCACATAGAGCAATTCCCACGCCTACACAGCACTCAATGCAAACCGGGACGGGAAACTATTTTCTTGTAATTGTTAGATATGGAATAATTTGCAAATTTCAGAGAGATAACCTCCAATTTCCTTCGCAGAGTCATTAAAGGGGCTTGGTCACGCTATTTAAGGTAATTTTGTTTTAATTTTTTTAATTATGAGCTGCAAACGTCAAATTGGCAGATCAAGAGTCTTTGAAAAATAACGGCCACATAACAACTAGAATGGTTTTCCAGCTCCGTAAATGACATTCTGATATAAACTGATATCAATTTGAAAATGTGGGCCAGCGTTTGTCAAATTTAACCAAGTGAAACCCATTTTAGTCCTCTCCATTTATGCCCATCCATGGCCCTTTGGCTTTGCTGTGTTTTGTTTGAGTTCTTCTAAACTTTTTTTGGCCATTATTGTGTTATTGTAGTTAATTATATGACCATTTGATCAGTGCTGAAAATGCCTAAATTTGCCTGACCTAGCCCCTTTAACTTTGAGCATTTTAAGTCTCACTCGCGAATAACTGTCACTATTTTTCCAGATTATAACTTGTTTCTGAGCATTGAGGGAAGCGATTGTTTGAGACGCGTTCAACAGTTTACACTGTTTACCTTGGACACATCTTTCACACCAGAGCAGGAAAGAGAAGTTCTACTAGATATATATGCTTCAACAAATGGACAAGAGTGGTACGACAGACACGGCTGGATAAGTTCAACCAATGACACATCCCACTGTTCCTGGTATGGTATCACCTGTCACGGAAATACGACGCACATTAAAACTATCGTCTTGGCTTACAACAACCTCAACGGTTTCCTTCCGTCCAACATATGGAAAATCCGAAACTTATTTTCTCTCTGCACACCAGGGAATCCTTCTCTTCGAGGACGCATTGGCGACTTTCTGTTTGCAAATATGACCAATCTGTTGACCGTTGTGTTCAATGCCGCTTCTATTACTGGGAACATTCCTGACGAGATTGTAAAAATGAAAAATCTGCAAAACTTCCTAGGCTGCGTTATGAACGGCGATGGCTTCACTGGTCACTTACCACAGGAGATCGGAAACATGACAGAATTACGAGTGCTTTGTCTTGGAGGAAACAATCTAACTGGCCAAATACCAAAGAGTATTTCTAGGTTGAAAAAGCTGTGGTATTTGGACCTTCGAGTGACCCCTGGCCAGATGCATGGAGACCTCAGCGACATATTTGCAATACCCTCCATAACAGATCTGTTTATATCTGGAGTTAAACTAGCCGGAAATTTGCCTCGTGTATTACCGGAAAGACTAAAGTACCTAGTTTTACCTGGAAACAACATAGCGGGGGAAATGCCAAAGAAAAATTTCCCAAGTATATTAAATCTTGCCAACAATCAACTAACAGGGGATATTCCAGGCGATGTGCTACTGACGAAAGCCGAAATGGTCAATTTGTCACAAAACAAGTTTGTGTCAATCAACGAAGGAAAACCATGGCCAGATACAGCCCGTGCTTATACGACGTCTTACGTCTCTCTGGCTGGGAATCGAAAGTTGGCAATAAATTTTACAAGCTTCATCAAACTTTTTACAAGGAAAGTAGACTTTCATGAGAGCCCTTCAATTTTAAATCTAAGCTTTTGCGACATAACAAGTCTGGTACTCGCAAACGTGCTGTACATGGAAAGAGTTTCCACTTGTGATTTAAGTGGTAACAATTTTTATGGAACTTTGCCGCCTTTTTTTGAGGATTTTTCGTTTTTGACGTACTTTGACGTTTCCTCGAATAACTTGACAGGTAGCCTTCCAGCAGGAATCCAGAACATGGTTTCTCTCCAGTATTTAGACATATCTGGAAATCCCTCTATGCGAGACGGGACAAGCGCTTCCTCCAACGTCTTTAATCCTGACTTTTTGACTATGATCAAGCCATCTCAAGTAGACAATTTTACGTGCCCTGAAGGACGACTCACGTTTAACAATGGTCGCATTCGCTTAGATCCAACATTTTATGAATATGAATATTGTGTCTGCGATGAAGGTTTCTACGGAGACAATGGTTTGTGCAAGAAATGTATGAGTGGTGCGACTTGCCATCGACTTGCCATCAATGCGGCCGACGATCTGCGTTCAAACATCATGGAGGTATCGAGTGGCTACTGGCCATCACCAGGTCCCAGCAATGCTTCCCCCACCTAGTCAAGTGCCCGGTGCCGTCTGCATGCAACCCTACAGATTCCTGTACTTGTCGACTAGTCACATCACCGAAGGCCACAAATTCCTCCTCCGGAAGCCGTCAGTCACTGTCATCTCTGATCACGACGTGCAATCATTCTTGCGTCTGCCATCCAGGGAACACGGACAGATTTTGTTCTCGCTGTCAAGAAGGATTTTACAAACTTGGTGGACTGTGCTTCAAATGCAAAAAGGGCGATTTAACTTACTATTACGTGTTTATCCCTACCTTTGCTTTGTCCTTTCTTACTCTGTTATGGTCATACTTTTATTTTAAACTTCGACCAATCAAATGGTTTGTTGTTATTGCGATTCATTTTCTACTCATGCTAATCATGATGCTTTTGGAATTATTACCTGCTTGGCTTTTCAAACTAAATCTGGTCGTTTTCGTACTATGTATGAGTAACCGAGGGAAGGCTGCTCGCTCTCTAATCAGCATAACGGTGTTTTACATCCAAACCATGGATTTCATGGTATCCAGTGTCAACGTGTGGCCTAAAAAAGTTATTAAGGCTCAAAGCTACTTGAGCAGCTACTGGAATCTGTACTTTCCCTCTCTTTCATGTGACCTGCCCTCTCTTTTCACTCCAGTAGGAAAGTTTGCATTTCTGCTCCTAATTCCCGTGGTGTGCTTGACCATGGTGGGTGCGTATTTCACCACGATGCTGATTTTCAGCAGATTTCGTCCCCTTGAAAGGAGGATGCAACTTGTTCATTTTAAGTGTCGCCAAATTGCCTTCTTTTGTCTCAGTTTCAGTTACTTTCCAATCGTGAAGCAGACCCTTTCGATTCTACGCCCATGTCATAGTGATCAGGATGTTCGATACATGCCCAACTCCCCTTGGGTAGAATGTACTTCGCACATGTACCGCAAACTGAAAGCCCTTGGCGTTGTCTCCGTTGCGTTCTACGTGATTGGGTTCCCCTTGATCGTCATTTTCCTGATGATTCGCGTCTTTCCAAAGAGAAGTTCGATGACTAGTGAAGAACAGAAGAAACTTGACGTGTGGCTTGGACCGGTCTATTTGTCGTACAAACTAAAGTATCGTCAGTACTACGAGATCTTCATGCTTTTCCGCCGCCTGGTTCTTGCCATTGGCTTGTCGATGATTTCTTCGTCGTCCACCTTGCAAACATTTGTAGTGTGGCTCGTTCTTTTGACGTCAGCAATCATCCACTTGTGCCTCCAGCCGTATGAAGAAAACGTCTCCGTAAACAGATGTGATCCGAGCGAGCACGAGACCAACAAAAAAATTATCTTGGAACGCATTTTCCGTGAGAATGTTTCTGAGCCTTTGGTTTTACTTGTGTTGTCCATGTCTTTTGTGCTGTTGAGGTTTTCAGTACTGGACAGGACCTATGCTAACATTTTCGTCTGGGTGGTGATGGTCATAAATACATGTGTTCTTGTGATTTTGCTTGCTGGTATAGTTTATCGTCTTGTTGGCAAAGATGAGGGCCGCGGAAATGGTAGTAGCAATAACGGTGAAAATTCTGTTCAAAGTTGCCCGAATACGATGGAATCTGACGACAGCAGCGATGAAGAAAGAAGGCATTTGCTACCTGTCAACGGCCGCCGGAGATACGTTTCAAATAGGTGTTGTTGAGTAACAACTGGGGTAACCCAGTATTTTACCGACGTCAATCTTTAGAAAAACACCTGAATTCGTTTTTGGTGACTTCACAATTTTTTGGAAGTACATTAAATGCAGCTGGGCAAGGAAACATACTGCTTTTTGCCGAGAATGTGCGTTTAGTATTTTAGACCACGTGGGTGTTTTAAGAACTCATCACTTTACGAAAGTACACAGCCTTGTTGATTTTCAAAAGCATGTTTCGAGAGTTTTTCTGTCATATTCAGTTGTATTTTGCACAGAGTGCAAAGTTGAATTTATAGCTAGTGTACACAGAGTGCTAATCGGACGTAACAACAAAGGAAACTTGACAATGTATACAATTACAAAGAATTCGAAAGTTTGAAATTTACCTGATATGGTTGATGATTTAATGTGGGTTTGTTCCCATTGAATGTGAATAGCTTCGTTGATCGATCTTAAGTTAGAAGGTGGTGGAAGTGTGACCTAAGATGCTAAAATAATCGTTACAACATAAAGTGCGGCATTTCTGAGAATTTTGTGTAAAATTCCTAAGGATGTGACGGGTCCCATCACTGGCGCACGCACGCGTGTGGAAAAATGCCGAAAGATTTCGCCGGCAATAAACCTGTAAACCACACACACACGCGGAGCCCACGAGGGATAGGGTCATTTAAACCAAACATATTACCGATTTAAAAGACGAAAAGAAAAAACTAACTTAATATCTATGTTATTACAATAACGTTGGCGAGCCATGTTTTGCATGACAACAGAAAAAGTGCAAATATAAGGCATTTCCAAGTAGTAGGTCGGTGTCGTGTCTGGGACGGACACCGGGAGATTACGGTCATTGCGTATCAATGTACATGCGAAGTTCCGATTGACAACCCTTTCAACTAGATGGGCTGGACAAAAAATTACCTTGAAGGATTTTAGTAGGTTTCTTGATGTCTTAGTGAAAACCCAACCATATGTCGTTGATCTTGTAAGCTGTATCACCAAGAGTGCGAATGAGACCCAGTTTAGAAGAAAAAGATGTAAAACTAAAGTAATTAGTCAATAGGCCCATAAAAGTTTTCTTGCGGTAAACGCTTGTAACAGGAAAATGGATGTAGTTGTTGATTAAAACATCTAACGAATGATGTGTTGTCATCTACGGTATTTCTTGAACTTAATGTTAGGATGCCTGGAGTTTATATAGTTCAAAAATAATATCGCATCATTTCTCAAATAAAATAAACAAAATGTATCATCAACTGGCGGCGGTAAAATAGTACCTTAGAGCCCTGAAAATTTTTTAACCATAACTTGTCATAATATTAGGTTTTAGCCATTAAAGGGCTTTTTTTTTTTTTTGAAAATTAATGTTGGAGTATTTGCACAACTTTTGGAAATCAAAAGACTAGTAATTTCTTCTTAGTAGTACTTAGAAGTAATGGAATTGCTCCATCACTAGGAACGCACAACTCCCTCACTAAGCTCCTGTCATGGTATTTTTTGAAGACCATTTATTTTTAGACTATCTTTTCCCGTCAATAAGGGAGAGCGCCACAAAGCAATGGGTTTAATGAGCAAAAACAATAGCTCTGCACGTGCAGATACTTGTGATTCTAATCGGGGCTCCTGGGGGATATTCGCGGGAAACTCATTCTAAACATAAATTGGTTACTGAAAACGCTGTGGAGAGATGTAGGCCACTTGTACGCTCTCAGCGATGGGCTCCTGATGTCCCTCCTCCGACTAAGACTAGTTGATATAGCTAGGCATTTTTTAGTCAGATTATTAGTTTTCCTCTTTCTTTAAAGATCTTAGGTAAATAGCTTAAGAGCAAATGTCCACAAAAATCAAATATAGTCCGGTAAGACTTGAAAAATTAAATTCGCCCTACTTTTGCATATAGGTAGGCCTTAGTAAAGGTAAAAACGCCATGTGTTTTCTTTCCTCAAATATTTCGGTATTTCCGAGAAAAACGACATTTTCGATTTCACGTCCTGGCATCAATTTACCGAGTCCCAACCGGGCTGAAAATCGACGATTTTCAAGAGATTTGCGTGTCGCATTTACTGAGTGCAGGAAAGTTGTAATACAACCAACTTTTTGCATATCTCTTTCTCGTCCAAAAAAGCACAATTACAGGAAAATTGTATTAATCTAATTATTTGGCGGTTAACAAAAGCAGAGTGCTCTCCCCCGTGGAATTCGACGGTTGGTGAAAAGAATTCACATTTTGACCAAGTGCCATATCTCGGAATTCCAAAATATTTTAGATTCTGACTGTATAAGGATAGGTCTTCCAGGAAATGTAAAGTTTAGTTTGGGCAAATGAATAAGCAGTCGTCAAAACATTATTCAAATCGTACAGAAAAATCGAAATCACGCAAGTAGTCGAATGCGTGACTAAACATTACCACTG
>JAHPZR010013891.1:37500-40556 GCA_019787425.1 Platygyra sinensis
TTGGTATAGTCTGATTCGGTTTCCCAACAATCTGGTAGGCATGACACGATTTGCAAAATTCCACTACATCTTTTCTCAGACTGGTCCAGTAAAAATGGTAAAGAATCTTCTGACAGGTTTTGGTGACGCCCATGTGGCCAGCTAGGGGGGTCTCGTGCGCCATACTTAGAATATGCTGTCTGTAGGACTTCGGGACAACAATCCGGTGCTTGACCGCCCACTCATCTTCAACTGAAACATCAGGTGGCCTCCACTTTCTCATAAGTACTCCGTTTTTTTTTGTAAAAAGGCATGCAGGATTCTGTGAGACTTCATTTTCATCGACAACTCTCGCAAACAGGCTTGCGAGTTCTGTGTCCTTATGCAGTTCCGCAATAAGCTGAGAGGTGGACATCTTATCGGCCTTATCTGACAAACTGCCCTCAGCAACGGCTTCAACTGACTCAGGAACAGAAGATTTTATCGATTCACCCTCTAGGACTTGACCAATGACAGTGTCTGCTAGCGTGATCTCATCGTCGCTGTTTTCTTTCTTCTTAGTCATCGCCCAAGTTACAACACAGGCTGGATACAGACTGGGAATTTCCTTTTCTACTGGATCTGGAGACTGTTCTAAACAGGGCTTCTCTGCGACAACAGCATTAACAACAACCTTGTCTCCAGCGAGGTGCACTCCTTCAAATGGTAACGACGGCTGTATTCCGACTTTGACTGGCCCTGTCACAAGGTTTGACCTCAGATAAACAGTGTGAAGCGGCACTGGACTGTATTCAGAACAATTGATTCCCCTGATAAGGACACTAGCACCAACAGACGACTCCTCAGAAAACAACAAAGTGTCACTCAACAGAAAGGATTGCGAGGCTCCAGTATCTCTTAATATCTTGATTGATGTGGAATCAGACATATCACTTGACAATGATACTGAACCTTCATGAATGAAAGGCTCAAAAACGTTCAGGCTTTGGCGGGGCACTAACCTCACTAATTTGGCTTGACTGAATTCCCGCATCAGGATACTTGATTGGCATATCTCCACCAACATCAGGCAATGACAGTGACGTAGCGATGAAACCAGTTGGCTTAGACTCAGCATTATGTTGTTGTCGTGCCATTTTCAACTTTTCAAGCTCCAACTGAAGTTGCAGCTCACTAAACTCCGATTTAGGTGCTTTATACTTTTCTAATACTGTTTCTTTAAAAACACCTTCACTCACTAAGTGCTTAAGAACAATATTCCGAATCTGATATTTCCTCATTGCCTTCTTGACCTCTAACTTAAGATGTTTGGCTAATAAAATAAGCTCATCTTTCTTTAAATTATCAAAGGCATCTTCGTTGGGTTCTGACAAACGTTACTGCGTCAAACTGTGACATCTTGCTATCCTTTATAGCTACTCTTACAAACAATTACTTCTCCAAGTAATGTACAATAAAAACTATATCGAAATTCGTCTCCCGGACAGGCCCCCAATTTCTGTTACGGTATCTCTCGACCGACGGAAAGATATACTATGAAACTCTTCAATGAACCCAATTTATTTATTTAAAGATAAGTAATATAACCTTAGTTACAGAGGAGCGACTTCTGGACAATGTAAGCTATTATCACACTAGGTTAAGCCTACTGCTAAACTTAAGTCACCACTGACAAGAACTCACAGTAAATCTTGATATCTTTAACACAGCTCCTTACGGTCCACTTGACCTTGAACAAAGTTCCCCAATAGCCTTTACAACAATAGCAGTCTACAGCTTCTGCACTTGGTCTCCGCCGAACAGAACTCTATGACTTCTCTACTCGGCCACTGCCGAGAAAACAACCGACACTAATACCTAGCTGACTCTTTATATACATTTACCAGATATTCTAGAACATTCTTGGAGTTTCTAAGATAACTATATCTGTAACATTACATCATTTGGCGCTTCTATTTATGTAGGATTACTTTATGATTACATCATTCAGTAGAATGTTCTAAACTGTTCCATAGCGTGATCGTAGAAAGTTCTGGCACAAACATTGCGTGACTTTACACTCTAGAAGATTCCAGAAACTTAATATTTACATACGTCCTCCATAACACACGTTTCTGGCGTTCGACGGAATATTAGGGAGCTTCTAAAAGGAACCACGACGGCGACACGGAGGAGACTGACGTCGATTAAAACATGAGTCTATATATATTTTACCTTGGGATCTCGTGTTATCCTGAAGTCATTCACTTTGTTTATCATAGTCAAAGCTATCACGAAACTGAATTTAGGACACATCGATAGCCCTTTTGGTTCACGGTTTCCAAACAGCGCAGAACTTGATAATTTTACGTTGCTGTTTTGCAGAGGACGGCAAAGAAATACACCAAGAATTATAAGGCACTTGCATAGCCATTGTTTTGTTCTTCAAACCTATCGTTTGGTGACGTTCTCGTTGCCGTTGCCGTCGTGTATTGAGTATCAGTGAGTCGCACGGACGGAGAACGTTGCATGACATTGTGTGTAGGTTCAAAGTCATCAGAGGATAGTCCTTTATGCAAAAAAAATATCCCGAAAAACATCATCCACCCGTGCGGCTTACACGATGGGACACGAGGTCTTTTGCAACTCAAGGTTCTTCATTACTATGTACAAGTTAAATCGAAGCTTCAACATCCCCTCGGGCATATTCCGGACATTTGACGCCTTTTTCTGCCCAGGAGGGAAGGAATTTGATGATCTTAGTCTTCCCGAGGGTGGGGCATTTGATCACCATTCATAGGGGGTGGGGAATTTGATTGCTTGCCTCGATTTCATGTCACGGGTCGCGCTGATTCCGCGTGGGTTAATAAATTATGGCGGTATTCGTGGCGGATTGGTTGAAAACCAAGCCTACGCAAGCCTTGTTCCATATTTGAAGCCGAGTATTTAAGAATCATTGATATTATCTTTGAATATTTAACAATTATTCCACTCGCGCTTGTTGGATATGAGATGATAGATAGCCAACTCGGCGCTACGCGCAGAGTTGGCTATAATCATCTCATATCCAACAAGTAGTAGTAGTAGTAGTAGTAGTA
>JAHPZR010013892.1:0-14351 GCA_019787425.1 Platygyra sinensis
TGGGCCCTTTGCAGCTAAGCCGTCACGTGACCTACTTTTCATAAAATTATGGGCTGCGACTTTAAGAATGCCAGAAATGGAAAAAGCGTGTCGAAAACATCAAAACGGCCAAGTTTGAAGCCCCTGACATTAAAAAATGAGATTTTATGGCGGTTTGAATTTCAAAAAAATTAAGAAGATTTGTATGGAAAAAGTTGCTGGAGAGCAAGGCCTTGCTCTCCAGCAACTATTTCCATACAAATCTTCTTATTTTTTTTGAAATTCAAACCGCCATAAAATCTCATTCTTTAATGCTAGGGACCTCAAACTTTGCCACTTTGGTATTTTTGATATGCTCTTTCCATTTCTGGCATTCTTTAAGTTATAGCCCATAATACAAAAGATTTTTAGGAAAAATATGGTCACGTGACCCCAGCTGCAAAGGGCCCATTATGAAAAATACAAACACTTAGGAGCACAAAATGGCACAGCTAAGCCAACAGCGGGACTGGTCTTATATGTTCCAGGTTTTCCAGTTTATGTAACCCATAATTTTACCGCACCTGGTGTGTGCGTGACTTGGCAGTTGTGTTACTTCGTAAGTAAAGTGACCCGTATGGTGAAGATTTCAAACACATCTGGTTCTTACAACGGATGTATTAATGTTCGCTGAAAGTTGGAGCGATAGCAAGTCGATGGGAAAGCGGGTTTTGGTGCGTATTTTGTGTTTATTTTAGAAATATATTGATATGACTGTGCGTGGTTTGCGTGGGATCGGGAATTTGTAGGTGAAAGGTGAAACTAGTCCAGTCGGAAAATCAGAAATAACAAATTAGTTTACACCATTGCAAGTAAACAAAGCGCTGTTAGACACAACGAGATGTTATATTTTACCAAATCCTCTTTGAAGAGATCTGAAATGCATTCATAAAGTTGTAAATGCATCCCTGAAAAGACGACCATTTCCGCAATGTTTAAGTCGCCATGTAATTTGAAAATGGTTTCCCACAACAACTTATCTTGAAACCTCGTGGTAATAATCACAAGATAAATATATATCTTAGGGTTTTATTTCGTAAGTTGCCCAGAAATAACGACAATCCACTCACTTAAATGTACAAAACAGCGAACACTGAGGTTTCGGTCTTTCTTTATTTCGAAATGTAGATAAATATGTGGAAAGATGTGCCGAATATTGTTTGTAGATTCCAGGTTTTTTCAAAGGGAACCAGTTCAAGTCCGACCTTGAGATTTGGCACGATAACAGTTAAAAGACAAATCTTTTCAGCTGTAAAGTTAGATTCTAAAATAATTAGATACCAGAGAGGGTTTTATGCAGTCAAAAACAGCCAAAATTTTGCCTCTCGTTAACCGGTCGGGGGAAGTGTTTGTTGAATGGCTTGAAAACTTAAAATAATAGAGCATTTGACATATTTTGTAACTTTAGCCGTAAAGAGGAATAGCTTATCTATATCTGAGGAAAATTTAACAGTAATTGATTGAATTTAAAGAGTTAACGAACGCTTCGTCTTTCCGTGTTATTTGGGGCATTCCATTTGGCTAAAAACGCACTTTAGACGCATTTTTGAACATTCGAATTTTTTTCAAAAACAAAAAAGTGCTGGAACTTAAAATTATGATTTTTGAAAACAGTTCACCAAAGGGTATCTTGAGGCAAAATATGAGCGATGTGCCAAAATAGTCGCTGTCGCGAGATTCTCAATATTCTCAGGCAGGAGCTCTTAATAGCATAATGGTTACCATATACCTAAATTATAGGCACACGTTAACCATGGTATTTCGTAACAACAAAAGTAGTCAAACAAGCGAACTACAGTGACATAAATCAACAACTTTCTTTATTCTCTCTTAAGCTCACGATCTTCTTGTTGGAAGAAGTTCTCTCTTATATATCACAGTGGTTACCATATACCCAAATTATGGGCATACGTAAACCATGGTAGTTCTTTTAGCAATACTAAATCGAGTCACTACATAAACGAACGAACTACGAGGATCGCTACAACGAGATAAATCAACAAATGTCAGAAACGTATGCAATGCTTCTTAGAAGTTCCCAAATATCATAATGGTTACCATATACCCAAATTATGCGTATACGTTAACCATGGTATTTTTTAAGCAATACTAAATCAAGTCACTACATAAGCAAGCGAACTACGGCAAGAAAAAGCAATAACTTATTTTATTCTCTCTCAAGCTTATGATATGCTTGTTGGAAGAAGCTCTTTCTTATATATCACAATGGTTACCATATACCCAAATTATGGGCATATGTTAACCATGGTGTTTTGGTTAACAAAATATGGCCCGTGCATAAACAAGCAAAGGACGCCAAGAAACATCAACAAATTTCACTAACTTCTTTCAAACGTACTCACGTTTGTTTCAATGTAAGAGGTGCTTATATACCATTATGGTTACCATAAACCCCAATAACACATGTGGGCACATGTTAACCTTGGTATTTTGGTCAACTACATGTCAACTACAACAAGAAACACCAAAAAATTTTATTACTTTCTTTTAAACTTAGACAAGTCTTTTGTTGAAAGAAGTGCTTCTATACTATCACGGTTACAAGATACTCATGGCATTTCAGTAGAAAAGATAGTCCATACAGAAATAAGCAAACTACAACAAGATAAAGAAACAAATTTCTTTATTTTCTGTCAAGCTTATCCAATACCTGTCGCAATAAGTGCTTATATCACATAGTGATTACCACATACCCAACTTAAGGCAAATGTTAGGATAAATAAACAAATGAAAAGGGTTTACTGGTTCCATTATTACTCGTACTTATAGTTTCAACTGAGAACTGTCCATTTAAATAATGGTAATAATAACTTTTTTTAGCTTTGTAAAAACTCGCTGTAAAGGTTATACTGCTAATGGTAGTGGTACTAGTCTCCTTCGCAGCCGTTCTTAGAGTCGTCACGCAACAATCCTTTCCACTAATGGCATTAGTGGGGAGGATCATTGCGTGACGACCCTAATAATGGCTGCGAAGGAAACTATAGTAGTAGAGGCCTCGGTTGTTCAAAGGCTGGATAACGCTATCCACCGGATAAATCACTATCCAGCGGAAAGCGTGGTTTGTTTTGTTAACATTTATCCACTGGATAGTGATTTATCCGGTGGTTAGCGTTATCCAGCCTTCGAACAACCGGGGCCAGGAGTCCTTTAGTAGAAATAATTATTATAATTAATGAAATTTTGGTTTTACATTTTTATCAGTATTTATCCTTGTAAATGGTGAATGGTGTTGTTATTCATATTGATTTTCTTAAGTAAGGTCTTCCCGTTGTGAATAATAATTATAATAACAATAATAATCTTTGTTTAAACCCAGTAGTGTAAAAGTGCTGCCGCTTGTGGGGTCATGTATAAAAGAAAATGAAATAAAAGAAACATCAAAAATATAAGAAATAATTTTAAAACGTTCATCAACAAGTTCCTGATTTCCGGGTTTATATTTGACGCCAAGGTTAAACTTGGGCAACAAGTTTAACAGGCATCTGCAATTTGCCAGCACCAAAACCAAGGATTCATAACGTTTCATGTTCTGGTGTAATAACAATGAGTTTGCGTTAACTATTTCTGTGGCGAGGAAGGCAACACTTTTCATAATCTATCCCCGTCACGTCTTCACAATGGAAAAGTAGCAGGGTATACTACTGCATAATCGATTAGCAATCCATACAAGTTCTCTGATCCTCTAGAAAAGTCCCAACAGCCGTCCACGAAGGATCCAAGCGCAATCATTCATCTCCAGCAAGGTTAATCCTCCATTCATCAGAAAGTAAGTGGCTATATTCTCAAACAGGCTAAATAATCAGAAGAATATCTGGAAGCAGAGCTCGAGTAGCCGGACAGAAACAGGAAGTTAGTGGAGATTTTCACTGGCTGCTGGCGACTTTTGACAGTTCTGTATCCACAACACAGTTGGTACACAAACGCTTCGGTGATTTTCGTGTTCCCCAGCCATGTCTCTGGGTCTCAAACTCGAAACATGTGAAATCCTTCTGTCCTACGCGATCGTTTACCGCCGTCCACCATCTTGCTTTTACTGTTGTGGATGTTGTGCGCATGTGCTACCATGCACTCTCGCATTGGACATGCGTACTCCATGGTTACTTTGCATGGTTATATGCCCAAAATTTGACCCAAATAATACCTCAAAATTGCGCTGAACGAAGAAATACGTTTCCACGAATGGCAGCAAAAGGTCAAACGTGCCATATTAATGACTAAAATTATCGGTAAGACGTTAACGTGTATTTTATATGTTGGAAAAAGCCATGGGAGCAATTTTATTAAATTGCAGAAATTTCCGCATAATCTGGCGTCTTTTCCGCATAATTGTCACTTTCTACCGCTTAATATTGCCGAAAATTTCCGCATAATTTTCAGTTTTTTTCCGCACCCTATCAGATGGCCAGCTTATGTCTCTGTTTTCTGGTGAAATTTCAGCCGGGATAAGTAGGGGCAGATCCAGGTGTGGAGAACGAGGCTACAGGTGACTCAAAACTAAAGAATAACCCTGCAAAAGGTTGGCGTTAAATTATCTCTGCCATTTGAAAGTATTCACAACCTTCTTACAGTTTTTTAAGTTAAATACTTCTCCAAAAGGGTCAGTTTCTAGCCACACAATCCACCCCAGGCCCCGAAATCTTTCCCTGATAAGTTCTTTTCCAGTGAGCGAAAATAGCCAAAAGCCAGTACACATAGATCCCTAGCCATCACCACTTAAAAATACTAGTTCATACATGTACCTCAGCAGAAAACTTGTACTCTGTAGCCTCTTTGTCATTTAGTGTCAGCTTGAAGCTGCAGTTCTTGTATTGTTTATTAGACATCAACATTTCTGTGATACCACATACCTATAGTTGGAACAAAATTGACCATAATGTTAGAAAAGCTACTGGTACCTGGGTGGACAGGGTATCATTGTATTGAAAGTATTCTCTCTAGGGTATAGCAAACCTTGCATACTGTGGTTGTGCCCACCATGGGCGTAGCCAGGATTTTTCAAAGGGGGGGTCACACTGACTCATACAGAGGGTTCTCATCAGATTGTCACCTGAATATTGCATGTTGTTTGCTTACAAAAAGGCTTACAAAGGGGGGGTCACGGGCACCACAGGACCTCCCCCCCCGGCTACGCCCTTGGTGCCCACAGGACGAGTGGCAGTCAAAACTTAATGTTGTTCTACCAAAATGACCCCAAAAACCATCCGGCAATAGCATTTTCTTGGCAGCTAACAAAAATAAGACAAATTATGCTAAAGTTGCTCCAGCTTCTTCTAATTCTTAACTTGAGAATTCTGGGTTTAATTTGAAGAGAAACAGCATAATTTGTTCAAAATAACACAACTATTATCCTACTTGGTAGTACTTGACAAACTAAGAGCAAGTTGCCATGCTGGACGCTGGTGACCCATATTTTCACTTTTTACAATCTGATAATGGTTTATGGAATTGTAAATCCCTTTTTAGGAACATTTAATACCATCTCCAGTGAGAAAAGTTGCCTGATTTCAATGACTTTTCCTGTTAACTCACATTGACAGCACTACAGTAAAGTTTTACCAGCCTGCTGAATCCTGTTTGGCTAATTGAAATTTATGGTAAACCAGCCATATGCAAGAAAGCCATTCCCCCTTTAAAAAGTACCAATCTTAAATCAACGCATTCAAGTTGCCAATATTTTCAAAAATTTTCAATAGACAGAAATAACATAGCAAAAAATATATCTTATTAGACGTTTTGTTGTGTAGTATCGCTGAGAATTTTTACTCGTTGTTTGTATTTTGACTCACCCTACGGGCTCGCCAAAATACGGCGCAACTCATAAAAATACTCAGCGATACTACACAACAAAACGTCTAATAAGATATATTTTTTGCTATGTTATTTCTGTCTATTGAAAATTTTTGAAAATATTGGCAACTTGAATGCGTTGATTTAAGATTGGTACTTTTTAAAGGGGGAATGGCTTTCTTGCATATGGCTGGTTTACCATAAATTTCAATTAGCCAAACAGGATTCAGCAGGCTGGTAAAACTTTACTGTAGTGCTGTCAATGTGAGTTAACAGGAAAAGTCATTGAAATCAGGCAACTTTTCTCACTGGAGATGGTATTAAATGTTCCTAAAAAGGGATTTACAATTCCATAAACCATTATCAGATTGTAAAAAGTGAAAATATGGGTCACCAGCGTCCAGCATGGCAACTTGCTCTTAGTTTGTCAAGTACTACCAAGTAGGATAATAGTTGTGTTATTTTGAACAAATTATGCTGTTTCTCTTCAAATTAAACCCAGAATTCTCAAGTTAAGAATTAGAAGAAGCTGGAGCAACTTTAGCATAATTTGTCTTATTTTTGTTAGCTGCCAAGAAAATGCTATTGCCGGATGGTTTTTGGGGTCATTTTGGTAGAACAACATTAAGTTTTGACTGCCACTCGTCCTGTGGGCACCAAGGGCGTAGCCGGGGGGGGAGGTCCTGTGGTGCCCGTGACCCCCCCTTTGTAAGCCTTTTTGTAAGCAAACAACATGCAATATTCAGGTGACAATCTGATGAGAACCCTCTGTATGAGTCAGTGTGACCCCCCCTTTGAAAAATCCTGGCTACGCCCATGGTGGGCACAACCACAGTATGCAAGGTTTGCTATACCCTAGAGAGAATACTTTCAATACAATGATACCCTGTCCACCCAGGTACCAGTAGCTTTTCTAACATTATGGTCAATTTTGTTCCAACTATAGGTATGTGGTATCACAGAAATGTTGATGTCTAATAAACAATACAAGAACTGCAGCTTCAAGCTGACACTAAATGACAAAGAGGCTACAGAGTACAAGTTTTCTGCTGAGGTACATGTATGAACTAGTATTTTTAAGTGGTGATGGCTAGGGATCTATGTGTACTGGCTTTTGGCTATTTTCGCTCACTGGAAAAGAACTTATCAGGGAAAGATTTCGGGGCCTGGGGTGGATTGTGTGGCTAGAAACTGACCCTTTTGGAGAAGTATTTAACTTAAAAAACTGTAAGAAGGTTGTGAATACTTTCAAATGGCAGAGATAATTTAACGCCAACCTTTTGCAGGGTTATTCTTTAGTTTTGAGTCACCTGTAGCCTCGTTCTCCACACCTGGATCTGCCCCTACTTATCCCGGCTGAAATTTCACCAGAAAACAGAGACATAAGCTGGCCATCTGATAGGGTGCGGAAAAAAACTGAAAATTATGCGGAAATTTTCGGCAATATTAAGCGGTAGAAAGTGACAATTATGCGGAAAAGACGCCAGATTATGCGGAAATTTCTGCAATTTAATAAAATTGCTCCCATGGCTTTTTCCAACATATAAAATACACGTTAACGTCTTACCGATAATTTTAGTCATTAATATGGCACGTTTGACCTTTTGCTGCCATTCGTGGAAACGTATTTCTTCGTTCAGCGCAATTTTGAGGTATTATTTGGGTCAAATTTTGGGCATATAACCATGCAAAGTAACCATGGAGTACGCATGTCCAATGCGAGAGTGCATGGTAGCACATGCGCACAACATCCACAACAGTAAAAGCAAGATGGTGGACGGCGGTAAACGATCGCGTAGGACAGAAGGATTTCACATGTTTCGAGTTTGAGACCCAGAGACATGGCTGGGGAACACGAAAATCACCGAAGCGTTTGTGTACCAACTGTGTTGTGGATACAGAACTGTCAAAAGTCGCCAGCAGCCAGTGAAAATCTCCACTAACTTCCTGTTTCTGTCCGGCTACTCGAGCTCTGCTTCCAGATATTCTTCTGATTATTTAGCCTGTTTGAGAATATAGCCACTTACTTTCTGATGAATGGAGGATTAACCTTGCTGGAGATGAATGATTGCGCTTGGATCCTTCGTGGACGGCTGTTGGGACTTTTCTAGAGGATCAGAGAACTTGTATGGATTGCTAATCGATTATGCAGTAGTATACCCTGCTACTTTTCCATTGTGAAGACGTGACGGGGATAGATTATGAAAAGTGTTGCCTTCCTCGCCACAGAAATAGTTAACGCAAACTCATTGTTATTACACCAGAACATGAAACGTTATGAATCCTTGGTTTTGGTGCTGGCAAATTGCAGATGCCTGTTAAACTTGTTGCCCAAGTTTAACCTTGGCGTCAAATATAAACCCGGAAATCAGGAACTTGTTGATGAACGTTTTAAAATTATTTCTTATATTTTTGATGTTTCTTTTATTTCATTTTCTTTTATACATGACCCCACAAGCGGCAGCACTTTTACACTACTGGGTTTAAACAAAGATTATTATTGTTATTATAATTATTATTCACAACGGGAAGACCTTACTTAAGAAAATCAATATGAATAACAACACCATTCACCATTTACAAGGATAAATACTGATAAAAATGTAAAACCAAAATTTCATTAATTATAATAATTATTTCTACTAAAGGACTCCTGGCCCCGGTTGTTCGAAGGCTGGATAACGCTAACCACCGGATAAATCACTATCCAGTGGATAAATGTTAACAAAACAAACCACGCTTTCCGCTGGATAGTGATTTATCCGGTGGATAGCGTTATCCAGCCTTTGAACAACCGAGGCCTCTACTACTATAGTTTCCTTCGCAGCCATTATTAGGGTCGTCACGCAATGATCCTCCCCACTAATGCCATTAGTGGAAAGGATTGTTGCGTGACGACTCTAAGAACGGCTGCGAAGGAGACTAGTACCACTACCATTAGCAGTATAACCTTTACAGCGAGTTTTTACAAAGCTAAAAAAAGTTATTATTACCATTATTTAAATGGACAGTTCTCAGTTGAAACTATAAGTACGAGTAATAATGGAACCAGTAAACCCTTTTCATTTGTTTATTTATCCTAACATTTGCCTTAAGTTGGGTATGTGGTAATCACTATGTGATATAAGCACTTATTGCGACAGGTATTGGATAAGCTTGACAGAAAATAAAGAAATTTGTTTCTTTATCTTGTTGTAGTTTGCTTATTTCTGTATGGACTATCTTTTCTACTGAAATGCCATGAGTATCTTGTAACCGTGATAGTATAGAAGCACTTCTTTCAACAAAAGACTTGTCTAAGTTTAAAAGAAAGTAATAAAATTTTTTGGTGTTTCTTGTTGTAGTTGACATGTAGTTGACCAAAATACCAAGGTTAACATGTGCCCACATGTGTTATTGGGGTTTATGGTAACCATAATGGTATATAAGCACCTCTTACATTGAAACAAACGTGAGTACGTTTGAAAGAAGTTAGTGAAATTTGTTGATGTTTCTTGGCGTCCTTTGCTTGTTTATGCACGGGCCATATTTTGTTAACCAAAACACCATGGTTAACATATGCCCATAATTTGGGTATATGGTAACCATTGTGATATATAAGAAAGAGCTTCTTCCAACAAGCATATCATAAGCTTGAGAGAGAATAAAATAAGTTATTGCTTTTTCTTGCCGTAGTTCGCTTGCTTATGTAGTGACTTGATTTAGTATTGCTTAAAAAATACCATGGTTAACGTATACGCATAATTTGGGTATATGGTAACCATTATGATATTTGGGAACTTCTAAGAAGCATTGCATACGTTTCTGACATTTGTTGATTTATCTCGTTGTAGCGATCCTCGTAGTTCGTTCGTTTATGTAGTGACTCGATTTAGTATTGCTAAAAGAACTACCATGGTTTACGTATGCCCATAATTTGGGTATATGGTAACCACTGTGATATATAAGAGAGAACTTCTTCCAACAAGAAGATCGTGAGCTTAAGAGAGAATAAAGAAAGTTGTTGATTTATGTCACTGTAGTTCGCTTGTTTGACTACTTTTGTTGTTACGAAATACCATGGTTAACGTGTGCCTATAATTTAGGTATATGGTAACCATTATGCTATTAAGAGCTCCTGCCTGAGAATATTGAGAATCTCGCGACAGCGACTATTTTGGCACATCGCTCATATTTTGCCTCAAGATACCCTTTGGTGAACTGTTTTCAAAAATCATAATTTTAAGTTCCAGCACTTTTTTGTTTTTGAAAAAAATTCGAATGTTCAAAAATGCGTCTAAAGTGCGTTTTTAGCCAAATGGAATGCCCCAAATAACACGGAAAGACGAAGCGTTCGTTAACTCTTTAAATTCAATCAATTACTGTTAAATTTTCCTCAGATATAGATAAGCTATTCTTCTTTACGGCTAAAGTTACAAAATATGTCAAATGCTCTATTATTTTAAGTTTTCAAGCCATTCAACAAACACTTCCCCCGACCGGTTAACGAGAGGCAAAATTTTGGCTGTTTTTGACTGCATAAAACCCTCTCTGGTATCTAATTATTTTAGAATCTAACTTTACAGCTGAAAAGATTTGTCTTTTAACTGTTATCGTGCCAAATCTCAAGGTCGGACTTGAACTGGTTCCCTTTGAAAAAACCTGGAATCTACAAACAATATTCGGCACATCTTTCCACATATTTATCTACATTTCGAAATAAAGAAAGACCGAAACCTCAGTGTTCGCTGTTTTGTACATTTAAGTGAGTGGATTGTCGTTATTTCTGGGCAACTTACGAAATAAAACCCTAAGATATATATTTATCTTGTGATTATTACCACGAGGTTTCAAGATAAGTTGTTGTGGGAAACCATTTTCAAATTACATGGCGACTTAAACATTGCGGAAATGGTCGTCTTTTCAGGGATGCATTTACAACTTTATGAATGCATTTCAGATCTCTTCAAAGAGGATTTGGTAAAATATAACATCTCGTTGTGTCTAACAGCGCTTTGTTTACTTGCAATGGTGTAAACTAATTTGTTATTTCTGATTTTCCGACTGGACTAGTTTCACCTTTCACCTACAAATTCCCGATCCCACGCAAACCACGCACAGTCATATCAATATATTTCTAAAATAAACACAAAATACGCACCAAAACCCGCTTTCCCATCGACTTGCTATCGCTCCAACTTTCAGCGAACATTAATACATCCGTTGTAAGAACCAGATGTGTTTGAAATCTTCACCATACGGGTCACTTTACTTACGAAGTAACACAACTGCCAAGTCACGCACACACCAGGTGCGGTAAAATTATGGGTTACATAAACTGGAAAACCTGGAACATATAAGACCAGTCCCGCTGTTGGCTTAGCTGTGCCATTTTGTGCTCCTAAGTGTTTGTATTTTTCATAATGGGCCCTTTGCAGCTGGGGTCACGTGACCATATTTTTCCTAAAAATCTTTTGTATTATGGGCTATAACTTAAAGAATGCCAGAAATGGAAAGAGCATATCAAAAATACCAAAGTGGCAAAGTTTGAGGTCCCTAGCATTAAAGAATGAGATTTTATGGCGGTTTGAATTTCAAAAAAAATAAGAAGATTTGTATGGAAATAGTTGCTGGAGAGCAAGGCCTTGCTCTCCAGCAACTTTTTCCATACAAATCTTCTTAATTTTTTTGAAATTCAAACCGCCATAAAATCTCATTTTTTAATGTCAGGGGCTTCAAACTTGGCCGTTTTGATGTTTTCGACACGCTTTTTCCATTTCTGGCATTCTTAAAGTCGCAGCCCATAATTTTATGAAAAGTAGGTCACGTGACGGCTTAGCTGCAAAGGGCCCATTATGGCATTTTCTGTAGTTACATTTCATTACAAGGTAGGTCAGGCACTTGCGGGCAATCGAGCGACTATCCAGGACACGTTGAGTGTGTTAGTTTAAAAGACTGTACTAAAGATGTCAGCAGTCATTTAGCAAGCTTCAAACTAAGTGGGGATGAGGGTATCGATACAGAGATGAAGTTGCTGTTGGCGAGAGCTGGTGAGTGGTGCCATACTATTTTTGAACCGTAAGTGCCCACACTGATATAGATGAGATGTTCAGCTAGAAGCTGCCAATGTTTCAGGTGTGTTTAAAGTGGAGGAAGAGCATGAATTGCTTAATATTTGTCCGCACCACAGGGCTGTTTATGGTATCCGTTGGAGGACAGGGAAATCTGTCTGCACAGTCCCTGCAGAGATGGCCGCCCACAATATCGGCAAATGCTAAAGGAAGCTACCGAGTAAATAGCCACCAATCGGCATTTATTTTAGAGGAAACCAAGATTCTCATTCCAGTTGGATCGCGTGAGTTGTTTTGTTTTTATCAGCTGCATGTAGCCTAAAATGTTTGCAAGATCTCGTACATACATGTACAAGTAACTGTTCCTATTTCGGAACCATGAGGGTAGTGGTGAAACAGACTGGCCTGTGTAATCGCAAAGGGAATTAAGGCAAGGGATCACGCGAGAAAAATACAACAGTTATTTCTTTGGTCTTAAAGTCACTCTGATGTCGTAATAGCTTTTTCGAGTTATTTTAACTGTCTTCGAGCAGTATATGTTCCAGCAAGTAGTGAAAGGTTTATTGCGTCACTTTTTCAGCAATTAGCAAACAGTTTAAAGAGTTCGTGAGTAAACAGCTGTTGGAAACCAAGTCACTGCCTGAGCAGAAGTCAGCGGAAGCACCTTTGGCTGCGCCTCCCGATGAAAAACCTATGCTATATGCCGAGTCATCTCAGGAACAAACCACGGTAAGAATCTGACTAATGTTGTGCAGGCTGTTAATTTAATCATGCCAGCCTAAAAACTACCCCGACACCATTGCACACACTTCCACAACATTCAACAACATACAAAGAATAAAATAAATATGCTTTTTAGTTGCTATTGAAAATATTTTTATTTATAGGAGATATTGGTGGAAACGGATCCCTCGGACAGCGATGTTTCATCTGAGGGTCTGGCGGTAGAATTATCAATGATGAGACTTTCCTCAGTCCAGATAGAGATAGCATTGTTGCCAGCATGAGCGAGGAAACGCAAGCTGTGAAGGCAACGTCGGTAGTGCCTCAAGAAAAGTTGAATGAGTATTTACTCTCCGACGGAATCGCTCCGATAGAAAAACCCTGCAGGCTTGAGTGGGAACAAGTCACTGTTAGAACCAAGCAGCAATATCTCAAAAGAACCGCAGAGATCGTGTCCTCAGTCCTCCGCACAATCAGCCTGAAAGACGCAGGTTCTCTTTGGCAGGCCATTGTCTGGTCTACTGCCATGAAGAAGGCCCTTGGTCCAGAAGAACTGTCGCAACCGTCAAAGGACTACCCCGAGGCTTTAGCAGAGGCTTATGGCAATGCAAATGGCTGGGACAAGAGAAGACAGATTTTGTCCATCATGGCAGGTCTTGCCAGCTACAAGGCCATCGTGGTGTTTATACCAGGCTTGTCGAGATATCATTACACCATAGCCAATCTTCATCGCCTGCAGTTTGGGCGTGAGAGTAAGAGTTGAATTGAGCAGCAGTAGTTGGACCATTTTCTGTCCTTCATTAAGAGTCCTCATTTAGTCCAAGATCTGCCTTTTGGACAGAACATGCTGACGCTTTCTTCGGGAAAAACTATTGAATTACCGAACGTCATCCGTACACTCATTCCACTGAGGATAGCGTGCCAGTACAAACAGTACTGCGATGAGAAGGGGTTGAAGCCTTTGTTCTTAACCAGCCCCGTTGCCATGGCAACAACTCACACCCCAGTCAAAATGCGAGAATAAGTACTTCGTAATTAACCTTGACTCTTGCAAATAATGGGCGCCAAAGCATAAATAGTTTAAAAGTTATGGAGAATTAAGTATAGGCACTTGAAAACTGTGTTCCGCCACCTTAAGGTGGCTCGATCGGATTTTAAAGTCACGATACCGTTCAACTTTGAGTGACAACAGCACCACCAATATCAATCCAGCAGAAGATCAAACGTTAGTGGTGTGCTTGAAAAAGATGAAAGTTTCAATTGGGGTACATTTCACCAAGATCTGAGTTACCATAGCAACAAAATGACGCCATGCCCCATTTTACATAAGACCGAATAACTTGCCACCAGACATAATTTCGGAAATACGACGTTGGGATCTCAAGACTTGACATAGCTACCTCAACGATGGCAAAATTGTAAAAAAATCTATAAGAGCGTTTTCGAGAAAATTACGAGCGAATTTTCAAGGCGTCAAAGTGCAACAAAAGCAAAGCTGTTTTAAATGTTATTGCAAACTATGTCCACAAGACTGGTCTAAATGGCATTCTGGTCTTAAATAAATCTGCTAACATATAATTACTTCGAGTGAAAATCTCAGAGAAATCGCTCCGTTTGATTTTCAGAAACATTGGCGTGAAAATCAACTGCTGTAGTCCGTTATTTTGCATTTTATCAAAAATTGCCCCTAAAATTCTTAAATTGGGTGAGAATTAAAAACCACTCGATGAATTTTTTTTATACTTGACCCTC
>JAHPZR010013893.1:0-11550 GCA_019787425.1 Platygyra sinensis
CTGAACTGGGGTTGTGGAAAAACAGCTGGGTGAAAAACCTCCCTGTATGTCCACTTGCCCCTAGGAGGAAAACCCCGGGCCAGCTGTATCCCACGTTCAAAGGCTTCCCGGGCTGGGCCAAATAGATACAAAATTGAACAGATAAACTACTAATAATAAACCATCTTGTTGTCTTGTCTTGGAAACAATTTTTAAGCATCCTATTTGTGTCTCCAAGTGAACAGCTTCCCATTTTCCTATGTCTCCACGCCCATGCTGTCTGATGATGATTTCTGCTGTCTAGCATCCTGTTACTTAACAGGCAATAATTATGATAAGTTAATGTGGGATCCAATCTAAAGCTTTAGACAACAGATATTGTTACCAGTATTTTGGTTTTAAATGTGGCTAAATGCAATTTAGGCTAAGTTAAACGCAAGACAATGCTGACCAGCAGTATCTCCCAGGGTTCTGGTGCGGGGTGGCCGGAGGTTTTGTGCAGGGGCCCCACATGGCTTACAGCTCAGCTTCGGATGTCAAGTCATTTGCGTTTTGTTAATGCTGTTGGGTAGCTCGCGCTGTGATCTTATTCCTGGCCCGCCCTTCCCTCTTGCTTTGGTAAGTATGTGGTAAGTATTTGTGTGTCCACTGACTTGTCAGTGTGATGGTGCCGGGTGGGTGGCTGCCGCTCACAGGGTTGTCAATTGGATACCCTACGCATTCAGCTCGGTTTGATTCGTGGCCTCACACTCCTTTCTAGGCACCATTCCCCAAACTTATCTATTGTTGATGAGTTTAACTCTTTTTTTGTTTAACAGTGACACTGGGATTTTTGTTAATATAAATAACTTAATATTTATTTTACTCAATAATTACATGTGTACCTAGTTTTATTGACTTCCTTGGTCAGACTGTACATAGCGTAGTTCAACACAGCCAATTCCCATCCAGGTTTGTCTACTGACTGTCCAAACATGTCAGACTACTGTCCATCCATTGTCGACTACTGTAAGTAATTTGACATTCAGACACGTTTTATGATTATGACCTGACACATGATTCACAGTAACTGTGTACATTCACAAGTATTTACCTGATTGGTCAAGGTTAGAATGTTTTGGGTTTGCCCACTGTCCATCCAAGTTTGTCCACTGTCTTTTCAGGCATGTCTACTGTCCATCCATTATTGACTATGAAATGAAAAACATTCAGAAAAGATTCTTGATTATAACCTTGCACAGGAAAATTTTTGATCAGCCACTCTCATGGGAATTTCAAAAGTCTCAAGCGGCAAACATCTGAAACCACTGGCAAGTTGTTGCAGTTTGATTAGCCATTTGAATTGGCAGTCATCAGAAGCTGTCAAACAGTATTGCCAAAAACTTAAATAAAAAAAAATCCTAAATGTAGGTGGCAAAGTGGAAATAGTAAGGCACCTAGCACTGTTAAGTTCTTTGTACACATGAACTTTCCATATTTAAGATGAACACTCTTCCTTCAGGGGCACCCAACGAGAATATAGTTCAAAACCACTAAAACATAGCATTGTTGAAAGTATTTTGGTATTTAAACGGTAGATATAGGCATATTTATATCCCCTAAAAATTTTTCATCTGTTCGGATTTCCTAGCTGAAAGTCTAGTGATCCGAAAATTATTGGGATCAAAACTTACCTTTTCGAAAATTTCAGCCAGAAAAAAGGCTCCCGAAAATTATAGGTGACCTTTTTAGGGTAAAAATCCGTTAAAAATAGGCAATTATACCATATTTTAGATGTTCGAAAATCTTAGGAGAAGCAGGCAAGCAAGAAATTTTACAAAAAATGTTCCGAAAATTCTAGATCTCAAATCGTCTTCCGAACAGATATATTTCCGAAAATTGTCGTTGGGTGCCCCTGTTCCTTGTCTTCTCGTCCTAATGACTTGTTCATCTGCATAAATCAAGCTCTTCCTTAGTCAAGTGGCCTGACAAGAAAAAGATACGTTTTATTTATCATTTAAGTTCAATCAATTGCTGTTAAAATAGTACATTCCTCTCCTGTTCACCTGTTAGTTCATAGCAAAACTGAAACTTGAGAAATATATTGTATAGGAGGCTTTATCAATTCTAAGACAGTCTAAAGCTTTTGCACACAGTCTCATGGCTCATAGCATATATTAAGTATACATTGTACAGGAACACATTTCTTGTTGATGTTTTCTTGCTAAAAAAAAACAAGACCACATAATGATTTTCTGTTTGCTCTCACGGTTTACCCTCAGTGTGGCTGGGTTAACACAAACTGAGTGGAAGTGTAACATTGTAATGCCAGGTCAGCAAATTTTAGCATGCTTTGAGAAAATTGCCGGAAAGTAGTCACCCATTTTATTTATTCACGACATTTAGAAAGGTATATGATAGCATGGTGATTCAAGACAAAAGAAAACTATAATGAAGACTTAAAGTGCCCCTATAATGAAATTTCGATATCCATTTTTTTACATTTTCACACTGAGTAGGTCTTCCCTGGATATCTTGGCAAATTTCAATCTATTACGAAGAATGGAGCGTACGTTTGAATTGTAACAACAATTAGTGTGGAAAATGGCATGAATGATACAGAGGCCAAAGGTTTTGTTCTTCTTTGTGTGAATTGCTGCACTACCGGTAATTGTATTTTTGAGAATATAACATCATTTACTCCAATTTTCAACGAAAAATTGGGACAAGGAAAATTACAGGCAACGCTAAATAGCTTATGTTCATAGTGGATTTGATAGTGATAAAGGATAAAAAAGTTTACAAAAAAAGAAGGTCAAAGCTACAAGTCGTGCAAAATTAAAAAGAATATCCTCTGTGTCTTAAAAATACTTTTTGCGACTTCTAGCACTTTTGTATTGTCTGAGAAGTTTTCTAAGAGGCTGGGGTTTCGTTCTGTAAGCTTATAACCTCAAACAAAAGCCAGTGTCGGCCTGAAGGGGGGGGGGGGGGGGGGGGGGGTACTCCCAGAAAAATTGGGTGGAGGTGTGCAGCCCGCTTCCCAAAACCTTTACCCTATTTATGGCCAAAATCTGTGATGAACCCTACCCTATTTATGACCTGACCAAAAATTCGATACCCTATTTATGACCTGAACCTTACATCAAAATCCTGTTTCAGACCTCTGTTATAATTAGATCCCAAGTTTAAACCAATGCTAAATTACCGTAAACATAATTTCTAAATGGCTTTTGTTGATTTTCTTTTCGATAATGATAAAAACTTGGCTTAAAATAATACCCATATCAAGGCTAGAGTACGAAAACCATACCGAAAACCGTACCGAAAACCGTACGCCCCCCGGGAGTGTCGGATACTTTTTCTAAACAATGGCGGGCACGTGCGAGATGTAGTCCAGGGTGCATTCCGCATAGACCCCACGCCGAAGTTACGCCGAGGGCTTTGAAAATGTTTGTCAAGTAGGCCACAATTCAACGCTATTTGTAGCATACTGCACCGTACTACGCCAATAATTGCCCCCGGGTCCAGATCTTTTGCCGCCGTTCTGCCGCGAAAAAGGGGTGGCTAAGAGAAATCCTGGAGACTATAGAGGCCATAAGAGCCAGCTAATATTGATTCAGGTTTTCGCTTATCGTTGACAAGCAACTGTAGAGGTACGCCAGTCACGCTTCAGTACGGAGACATCTTGTCGATCACACGCTGGTACGCCGCAAAATTTTAAAATCCCCCGCCGAAGATCTTCGGCGTACCCTAAACTAAATGCAACCTTGGGATGTAGTGAGAATTTATATTTCTTTTAGTTTGAATTTCCGGATCTTTCTGAGGGTACCGGAGCACAGATTACGTAAGCTTATGTAAAACAAAAGAAATAAAAGACAGGAAACAAAACAACTCCAAAAATAGACTAATACCAAGTTACCAAAAATACAAAGCCTTCCGGTACCTGCAGAAACATCCGAACTTCCCGCTGTATAAATTATAAAAGCTCGACATTCATTTAACTTCATACTTACTTGGGCAATGGCAACTGAGAAACACCAGTAGAAAAAATAATTTTCCCATACAGCAGCTTTTGGTTTTAAGCTTACCTTTAGAAGCAGTTTTGCGGAATAATTTGCACGGCAGCTATACAGTACTATACAAAGAGGGTCTTCATTTCAGTGATCTGTAGCCGTCCCAGCCATTTTCCCTGCACCCAAATCCAGCCAAACGAGAGAAATATGCTAACCGTTTCCATAGATGCCATATTAATCGTGGTATTGGCACAAAAATAAGTTTACAAACCTCTCAAAACTGCTAGCTCCCGTCGCAAAGTTTGGATTCTCTTTCGTTGCCAGTGTCTTCCGCGTCACGGGAAAAAAAAATGACGTCGGGTAAACTTTTCGCGGGAAAGACGGTTTTACGCGGGATCACCTTACCATCACGCTTTACGCCGCGTGAAATTTATAACCGTAAATACTCGCTTCTGATTGGTTGGAAGCTGAACAATTTATCCCAAATTGTCATGTATCGATAACTGAACAATTAAATTTTAATTTTATCGGTCGCATTTGATCGGATAAATTCAGGTTTGCCGTTGACGACAAACCAAAAAGCTTGGTATGAAGAAGCAGTAGTAAACAAAAATAGAAACAAACTCGACCGAAACTTAGCTACGCAGATATTTGGAGAGAAAAAATCCGAAAGCCATTGAAAATCTCTCGCTCGAAGATCTTGAAGAGGTTCTCGGAGATTTCTGACTACGAGGCGCATTTTGGTGTAAGAGGAAGGCAAGAAAACTTCAACTCTCGCAATGAACACTTCAAGTCTGCAATAAATGAAAATGGCCGCGCGTATGTCATGTTTGCCTAGTCAAACCCCACAAAGATGAGATTTAGGGAGCTTGAGGTAATTCTTCTGAAATAAATCTGACAATAGATTTTCGTTCAAAATTTGCCCACTGAATATTTATCATATGAGAACTTCAATTTTGGAATAAAAAAGGGGGGTGCCCATGCTCATTAAGGAGCACTGGGGCATTGAAAATGACCCATTTTGGCATTATTTAATGCTTATTACAAGAACGCATTCCCAGTAATAATTGCAAATTTTTGTGACCGAGACTCACGAGAACACGCATTAAACTGGAGTCAATGCATTGTATCGGACACAAATAAACTTTTTAAGTTTGATTTAGACAGAAAGCTGAATTCTTGATTAAAATTTCAACCAAATTTCTTGACATGGTTACCATAGGGCAAAATAGAAAAGGCCACAGTTTACTTGCTATTTTCGTTATTTATTCAATTCTTAGCAATAGGAATCAGATCAGTCTTTCCTCAAGCAAAAATTATGATAAGTTGATTACAATAACTGAAAAAAAAAGTTGGGGTGCCCGTGCTCGTTGGTGAGCTATAGCCATTTTCCAACTGACAGCGCTCAATATCAAGGCAAATTCGCCATGTTTTCAATATGCGCGTGCACACGGGCGCGCTAAATGACGCCATAAATTATGCGCAGAAAGGATGCGCAGTGCAATTGTGAGGAATAACCTTAAGGTGGCTGGTTGCAGTTTCCAGTACTTTTCAAGACTTCGAGTTTGATGGGTCATTATAACCACTCTTTATCGGTTGATGCCAAAATCATGGTATCAACAAAGTGCCCAATCATCGATGAACAAGTTGCTGTTCATTTTGTGGCACAAAAGGTTACCATAGCAACAATATAACCTGCTAAAAACAAAGTTTCAAAGCCAATGAAATTGAACTTAATGTTACAAACTTGGAAACTGCTCGTCTATGTGGCTCGTTTTCGAAAGAAAAATAATATCGTACGGAGAACTTTGGCGAAAATTGTTGAGGAAATAAATGTGACAAAACTAACATATTTTATCACACCCTTGTTTCATTCTAGCAACCCTCTATAGCAAAACGACGTCAGCCAAAAGCTTGTATTTACGGTTGCCGTATTATTAAAAGGAAATCGGTCTTCTTTCTCGAAACAATTATGGATTAATTGTACCTGTGAACAGATCGGACTTTTTCTAATTTCCACTCGTGGCTGCAGCAGCCACTCGTGGAAATTACTAAAAAGTACGATCTGTTCAGGCGTACAATTAATCCCTAGTTGTTTCTCGAACACATCGATTTCCTATACAAATGTCATAAATGAATTTCTTCCCCTTGTCATCCAACGTGGTGGCAGTGAGGTGAGAGAGGGGTACTCTTTCGAGCCAATTTTCCGATTATGGCTCCGAGTATACAACGACCGCCAAACACCCAAAGCCTATATATAAGTGGTCGCTTACGAGAGCTTACAACGACCGTCAAACATGCATGTCATCGGGTTGACCTGTTTGAAGTGATCGTTTATTGGAGGTGGTCGCTTATACAGACAGACAGACAGACAGACAGACAACCTTTATTTAAGCACGATAAGTTAAAAAGCTGTGCAGCTTGTGGGGTCGTGCATGAATACTAAAACCTAAAACCTAAGAATAAAATATGTACATAATAAATAAGAAATTATAATCAACTATTTAAATTAAAAACTAATAGTTAACTGTGTATATATGTACATCGTTAAAAAACCTTAAATCCCCTAAATATAAATGAAATCTTTACGTCTAAAATTTGTGGTAGTTATAGAGGTCTCTTTGAAAGCCAACTCTTTAAAAATGTACATTGAACGGATTTTCTTTTTCAGGTTTTTATAACTTGTGCTTGAAAAATTCTTATCATTAGAAATTAAAATATTCCACAACACAGAGCCTCTATGAGCAATAGAGTTTTTGCCATAGATAGAGTTGAAACGAGGCACCGTAAGAGAGTCTGACGCTCGTAAAGAGTAACCTGTGGGACGTTTCGTCACGATGTTATCTGATAGCACTTGTGGGAGCTCATCATGAAAAGCTTTGTGTATGAGCTTTAACAGAACTAGTTTATAACAATAGCTCAACGAATGCCAATCAGCTTGAAGTAACACGTCCGGTGATCTCATGTCCTTTGGTAAGTTGAAAATAATCCTTGCCGCTCTACAGTGCAATCGTTCCAATGAATCAAAAAGATCAGCATTGAAGCACGACCCCCACAAAACGAGGCCGTAAGTTACTGATGGAAATATGACTTTGAAATAAAAGTTAATAAGAACATCCTTTGGTAAAAACCTCGACCGCCTAATTAGGTCTAGTTTCTTTGCGAAAGTCTTTTTGAGATCCAACATGTGTGGCACCCAGGAGAGTTTATCATCAACTGTTATACCCAGTAAGCGAGATTTCTTGACCCACTCTATGGCATCAGTGCCGATGTAAATTGGCGCAACTGGCCCCATTGGGCGGGTTTTACAGTTATTACGAGAGCTTGGATGATTATGGGCCAAATTTTTTCCTTATTAGAATTTGGCGACTGCCGAGACATTCATGTAAAAGTCAATTTCGAGAAAAATAATTGGGTTCTTACCAGTGTATGATGAGAAATTTCGGTTTCTTGCAGTAGCCATCAATACGATAATTTTATGACACCTTGTTATCCGTTTTGCGCTCCATTGAAGTGTCAAGTGGTCGCTTACGGAAGATTAAAAACAAACTAAACTCTCAAACGTGTGGCTTTAAAAGTGGTCAAGGTGGTCGCTTACAAGAGGGTAATAGCCAGACATGAATAGAAGTGAAATTTGAAGTAGTATTAAAGAAACTTGTTAGGATTAAGATGGGTTGGGAACACTGCTTCTGTTTTAAAAACGTTAATCAGGTAAACTCCAACCCCGTTCACGAATCCACAACAGTTGTCTGCAACCTCGTTCCCAGGGCCTTTTCCTTGGCTTACAATAAATCAGATGATGTCTGCCTTTCTGCATCATCTTTCATCGGCCTGTTGATTTTGCTAAGTTCAAGATCAAGATATAGCCGAAAGCGTTTCCACAAAACTAATGTCGTTAAAGCGAGACTCCTCTCTCAAGTGTGGAGAAGGCTGAAACAGGTGACAATGTTAAAAGGTACCCTAAGAGAAAATGTGTTAAAGGGCCTCAAGACCACCCTAAGCAAACAAGTACGAAACTGTGGATAGAGGTACCAATTGGAAGAGATCCTCAGATTTAAAAGCAAAAAGTCATACACCTTCCATAAAGAATGGCATGAAGTTTCCTAAAGCAGATAAAAATGAAGCCAAAAGTCTTGGAACAATGACATTGGATACCGCTACAGCATCTGTCCAAGGAAATGCTGGAAACAATCAGTCTCTTCCCAGTGCTAATGATCACTATAACTCTGTTCTCTCTGCGAATCTCGCTGATGATGCCCTTTTAAAGGCAGATTTGCTCCAAAATAATGGAAGGTTTTCTAGCCCTAGAAATGATGGTGATTGCTTCTTATCACACACCACCAGTGCGCAGGTGCCCATTCAATCTCTCATCCTTAATTAAATGCTGGCAATCAGTGTCAGGGGGATCTTGCGGACCCTTTTGCTATAGATTGGATACCACCAGAAAACGTACTAAAAAAGGGCTGTATTCAGAAGGAAATCCATGCAGTGACTCATGTTGTTAAATTTGATTGTTTAGGTACATTCGACCCTCAAAGTCGTAGGTTTCTCCAAAATTACGTTGCATTTAAATCTATTGCATCAAAGGCTCAGAGGATACGCGTGGAGTTTCGCCCAACGTAAGGTTGCATATCTTACATGTAAACACTGTTTAATATCTTCCTTAGAAAAATAGTGGCTTGATTGTTAAGCGTAATGGCATTGAAATATTTGTTGATGATTTGACAACTCTGTGTGGAGAGCGGTACTGACCTCAATGATAAAGTTATTGATTACGTCAGGAAAGGGCAAACATGCAGAAATGCTATTTGCTTGTCACTATCTACCTTCCTTTCACCAGAACAAATGGATGAAGGAGCAATGAAGTTGCTTCTTAGTGTAAGCCTTACCCATGACATTTCTACTCTGGAAATCATTCTGTTGCCCTGCATGATTGAAAGTAACCACTGGGGTCTAATAGTCTTTGAACTAATTTTGCAACGATCATTTTACGATGATGGCTTTCATCTGAACCCCCGTCAATTTACGTAAACAGCTGTGTAAAAGTATTGTAGACATGTTTGAGAATTCTAGTTCCGAGAGATTCAACGTTGCCAAATGGAAGTCTCTCTCCCTTGAGAGCTTTAGTATGCCTGACCATCCCCACTCTGGCATAGGTTATTCTGGTGTCAGGGATTTTGGCTGGACGTTCAAAGAAGCCCCCTACTACATAAAGCAGTTTATGCTGGATGTCATACACGTTATGCCATGATGGTACGCATTTCTTCACTGCAAAATGGGGGCAAATTTTGCATTCATAGTAGTTCGTTGGATTGTTTGAATGGTTGTTTTCCAGCTAGGGTGAAGCTTTTCCCTACAAAAAATGAAAAATTCTTTTATAACTGGAACGGTAAAAGCGCAGAGAAAGAAGACGCAAATGTGCCAGAAGAGCCTGGATCCGTCTGCCAACCTAGCTGCATATGTTCAGACTGTGCAGTCTGTAGGAAGTGTGTTTCGTATAAGACCGATCAACAAGTTGGCTGTAAAAGCAGAATAATATTCTCGAGTTGATAAAACGAATAATGAATCAGGGTTATAATTTTGAGACTGGCGTACAATAATATTGCTTTGTAAGCTGTAACTCAGCAGAAAACTGAAATAAATAAAGTAAATGAAGACCATACCCTGTAGCCCCACATCCATTTGTTATGTGAACAAGACGATCTAAGATCGTAAGTCGGGCTACAGGAAGATATGCTGCTACTAGTTTTGACCAGTTACTTGTTTGTCCAAGGTCCTCGTTTGTGGGCGCGGCGTAATTTTTTTTGTCCCCTGAGGCTATTCCCCGTTTTCGACCGTTTAGCGTCGTTCGACCGACCCAGGTTTTCTCGTTTTCCAAAACAAAGTTATGAAGAAGGTAATTTCACATAATTTCAAAACATTGTCAGTTTCAGCAATACAGTCAATGTTTTGTCATCTTTCTTTCGCTGTTCACGTTTGAGTTTAACCACGTCTTGTCATTTCCAGGCTCCGAATGTTATTTTGCTGACGTGAATAAAATAGACAGGCCAAACACGATTCCTACGGTTCGTGCCATTTGTACACTAGGTTTGCCGTTTATATTTCGGTTGTTCGACCTTTTTGTCGCTTCACTCTTGTTTATGAAGGGCATTTCGTATTGTGTTATTAGGAGAAAGCTAGAGTCGTTACACGTCATAGGTCTGCATGATTTCTGCGCGCTGTTATCTGCGTGTTGCTTCGTTGAGTTTGACACCTCTATAATTTGCCATGCGTTAGTGTATTGTTTGGGCTCATTTCTATTGCAAGATTTGTTTGTAAATATCCAAGTATTTGCTTTTAAGGGACAAAATATGACATTTACTGTGAACGTAATGCTTACTAGCATTCTATATTGTGACGCCGGACTCGGCTATGATTAGAATTAACTGTTTGCAAGTACAGCAGGTAAATTCTTATCACTACATTTTCCTTCGGAGACTCCGTAGCTTTACTTCGAGCAAGCTATAGGCTTGTCTAGAGAAATTCTAATGTTTCTTGCAGCTATCAAACCGAACTTATGCTTCCTGGAGCTCGATGTATAGGTTTATTTCTCCTTTCATCGTTCTAGTACCACAGGATTTAAATTTAACTCATTACGCGCGAGGAGGGATTATTGGTTACTTGAAGTTCTAGAGGGATAAGTAGCATGTCCTTGACGCAGTGCGAAGGCAAGTTGAAATGCGTAGGTATTGCTGCTTGAGCGCTGGCGTGATCAGAATTATTTGTAGCTTGCCTGTGTTCAGTGAATCGTTCGCGAAGGCTACGTTTGGTTTCTCCAATGTATTGTTTTTTTACATTTTTTACATTCAATCATATAAGCAAGATTGTTTGATTTGCAAGTGATGTGTTGTTTGATCTCCCGTGTCTCACCCGTGGTGCTGAACGTGTAGGTGGTTCTACCGTCATCGATGTTAGGGCAAGTGAGACAGCCATATCTCGAATTGCAACGGAAAGTACCGGGAGGATGGCGGAGTGTATTACTTTCGGGACTTTTAAGCTTGGCGCGAACCAATAAATCGCGTAGGTTAGGTGAACGACGGAAGGCCACAACTGGCGTTTCGCTGAAGATCTTATGTAAGCGTTCTGTTGAATCGAGGATGGGTTTTTTCTTGTGAAGAATGTCACAGATGTTATGTAGGGCCGGGTTATACGTGACGATGAACGGGACTCTGGTAGGTTTGGGTGTGTCATGATTATGTTCAACCAAGGCGTCATTTCTAGGGATAAGTTAAGCTTACTCAATTAAGCTTACTCTGATGAAAGCCACTTTCGCAGTCCAACATGGCATCTTTGTTGTCGTTTCCTAGAGTTTGAATACGACGCACATTGCCTTTATCAGTAAGGTTCTTCTGTCGTATGTAGCAACATGTTGTCCACATTTTCTGTTCCGCCTGAGAACTCATTTGATTTCTGACATGATTCTGGTAAGACCTTCGCTAAATCCGCTAAATCATTTGATTCTTTTGCTAGTTTGAGTTCGCGGAACGACCCGTTTCGAAATATATGATCATTACACACGCCATCTTTTCGAGTGGATCTA
>JAHPZR010013894.1:0-19868 GCA_019787425.1 Platygyra sinensis
TATGGCTCCGAGTATACAACGACCGCCAAACACCCAAAGCCTATATATAAGTGGTCGCTTACGAGAGCTTACAACGACCGTCAAACATGCATGTCATCGGGTTGACCTGTTTGAAGTGATCGTTTTATTGGAGGTGGTCGCTTATACAGACAGACAGACAGACAGACAGACAACCTTTATTTAAGCACGATAAGTTAAAAAGCTGTGCAGCTTGTGGGGTCGTGCATGAATACTAAAACCTAAAACCTAAGAATAAAATATGTACATAATAAATAAGAAATTATAATCAACTATTTAAATTAAAAACTAATAGTTAACTGTGTATATATGTACATCGTTAAAAAACCTTAAATCCCCTAAATATAAATGAAATCTTTACGTCTAAAATTTGTGGTAGTTATAGAGGTCTCTTTGAAAGCCAACTCTTTAAAAATGTACATTGAACGGATTTTCTTTTTCAGGTTTTTATAACTTGTGCTTGAAAAATTCTTATCATTAGAAATTAAAATATTCCACAACACAGAGCCTCTATGAGCAATAGAGTTTTTGCCATAGATAGAGTTGAAACGAGGCACCGTAAGAGAGTCTGACGCTCGTAAAGAGTAACCTGTGGGACGTTTCGTCACGATGTTATCTGATAGCACTTGTGGGAGCTCATCATGAAAAGCTTTGTGTATGAGCTTTAACAGAACTAGTTTATAACAATAGCTCAACGAATGCCAATCAGCTTGAAGTAACACGTCCGGTGATCTCATGTCCTTTGGTAAGTTGAAAATAATCCTTGCCGCTCTACAGTGCAATCGTTCCAATGAATCAAAAAGATCAGCATTGAAGCACGACCCCCACAAAACGAGGCCGTAAGTTACTGATGGAAATATGACTTTGAAATAAAAGTTAATAAGAACATCCTTTGGTAAAAACCTCGACCGCCTAATTAGGTCTAGTTTCTTTGCGAAAGTCTTTTTGAGATCCAACATGTGTGGCACCCAGGAGAGTTTATCATCAACTGTTATACCCAGTAAGCGAGATTTCTTGACCCACTCTATGGCATCAGTGCCGATGTAAATTGGCGCAACTGGCCCCATTGGGCGGGTTTTACAGTTATTACGAGAGCTTGGATGATTATGGGCCAAATTTTTTCCTTATTAGAATTTGGCGACTGCCGAGACATTCATGTAAAAGTCAATTTCGAGAAAAATAATTGGGTTCTTACCAGTGTATGATGAGAAATTTCGGTTTCTTGCAGTAGCCATCAATACGATAATTTTATGACACCTTGTTATCCGTTTTGCGCTCCATTGAAGTGTCAAGTGGTCGCTTACGGAAGATTAAAAACAAACTAAACTCTCAAACGTGTGGCTTTAAAAGTGGTCAAGGTGGTCGCTTACAAGAGGGTAATAGCCAGACATGAATAGAAGTGAAATTTGAAGTAGTATTAAAGAAACTTGTTAGGATTAAGATGGGTTGGGAACACTGCTTCTGTTTTAAAAACGTTAATCAGGTAAACTCCAACCCCGTTCACGAATCCACAACAGTTGTCTGCAACCTCGTTCCCAGGGCCTTTTCCTTGGCTTACAATAAATCAGATGATGTCTGCCTTTCTGCATCATCTTTCATCGGCCTGTTGATTTTGCTAAGTTCAAGATCAAGATATAGCCGAAAGCGTTTCCACAAAACTAATGTCGTTAAAGCGAGACTCCTCTCTCAAGTGTGGAGAAGGCTGAAACAGGTGACAATGTTAAAAGGTACCCTAAGAGAAAATGTGTTAAAGGGCCTCAAGACCACCCTAAGCAAACAAGTACGAAACTGTGGATAGAGGTACCAATTGGAAGAGATCCTCAGATTTAAAAGCAAAAAGTCATACACCTTCCATAAAGAATGGCATGAAGTTTCCTAAAGCAGATAAAAATGAAGCCAAAAGTCTTGGAACAATGACATTGGATACCGCTACAGCATCTGTCCAAGGAAATGCTGGAAACAATCAGTCTCTTCCCAGTGCTAATGATCACTATAACTCTGTTCTCTCTGCGAATCTCGCTGATGATGCCCTTTTAAAGGCAGATTTGCTCCAAAATAATGGAAGGTTTTCTAGCCCTAGAAATGATGGTGATTGCTTCTTATCACACACCACCAGTGCGCAGGTGCCCATTCAATCTCTCATCCTTAATTAAATGCTGGCAATCAGTGTCAGGGGGATCTTGCGGACCCTTTTGCTATAGATTGGATACCACCAGAAAACGTACTAAAAAAGGGCTGTATTCAGAAGGAAATCCATGCAGTGACTCATGTTGTTAAATTTGATTGTTTAGGTACATTCGACCCTCAAAGTCGTAGGTTTCTCCAAAATTACGTTGCATTTAAATCTATTGCATCAAAGGCTCAGAGGATACGCGTGGAGTTTCGCCCAACGTAAGGTTGCATATCTTACATGTAAACACTGTTTAATATCTTCCTTAGAAAAATAGTGGCTTGATTGTTAAGCGTAATGGCATTGAAATATTTGTTGATGATTTGACAACTCTGTGTGGAGAGCGGTACTGACCTCAATGATAAAGTTATTGATTACGTCAGGAAAGGGCAAACATGCAGAAATGCTATTTGCTTGTCACTATCTACCTTCCTTTCACCAGAACAAATGGATGAAGGAGCAATGAAGTTGCTTCTTAGTGTAAGCCTTACCCATGACATTTCTACTCTGGAAATCATTCTGTTGCCCTGCATGATTGAAAGTAACCACTGGGGTCTAATAGTCTTTGAACTAATTTTGCAACGATCATTTTACGATGATGGCTTTCATCTGAACCCCCGTCAATTTACGTAAACAGCTGTGTAAAAGTATTGTAGACATGTTTGAGAATTCTAGTTCCGAGAGATTCAACGTTGCCAAATGGAAGTCTCTCTCCCTTGAGAGCTTTAGTATGCCTGACCATCCCCACTCTGGCATAGGTTATTCTGGTGTCAGGGATTTTGGCTGGACGTTCAAAGAAGCCCCCTACTACATAAAGCAGTTTATGCTGGATGTCATACACGTTATGCCATGATGGTACGCATTTCTTCACTGCAAAATGGGGGCAAATTTTGCATTCATAGTAGTTCGTTGGATTGTTTGAATGGTTGTTTTCCAGCTAGGGTGAAGCTTTTCCCTACAAAAAATGAAAAATTCTTTTATAACTGGAACGGTAAAAGCGCAGAGAAAGAAGACGCAAATGTGCCAGAAGAGCCTGGATCCGTCTGCCAACCTAGCTGCATATGTTCAGACTGTGCAGTCTGTAGGAAGTGTGTTTCGTATAAGACCGATCAACAAGTTGGCTGTAAAAGCAGAATAATATTCTCGAGTTGATAAAACGAATAATGAATCAGGGTTATAATTTTGAGACTGGCGTACAATAATATTGCTTTGTAAGCTGTAACTCAGCAGAAAACTGAAATAAATAAAGTAAATGAAGACCATACCCTGTAGCCCCACATCCATTTGTTATGTGAACAAGACGATCTAAGATCGTAAGTCGGGCTACAGGAAGATATGCTGCTACTAGTTTTGACCAGTTACTTGTTTGTCCAAGGTCCTCGTTTGTGGGCGCGGCGTAATTTTTTTTGTCCCCTGAGGCTATTCCCCGTTTTCGACCGTTTAGCGTCGTTCGACCGACCCAGGTTTTCTCGTTTTCCAAAACAAAGTTATGAAGAAGGTAATTTCACATAATTTCAAAACATTGTCAGTTTCAGCAATACAGTCAATGTTTTGTCATCTTTCTTTCGCTGTTCACGTTTGAGTTTAACCACGTCTTGTCATTTCCAGGCTCCGAATGTTATTTTGCTGACGTGAATAAAATAGACAGGCCAAACACGATTCCTACGGTTCGTGCCATTTGTACACTAGGTTTGCCGTTTATATTTCGGTTGTTCGACCTTTTTGTCGCTTCACTCTTGTTTATGAAGGGCATTTCGTATTGTGTTATTAGGAGAAAGCTAGAGTCGTTACACGTCATAGGTCTGCATGATTTCTGCGCGCTGTTATCTGCGTGTTGCTTCGTTGAGTTTGACACCTCTATAATTTGCCATGCGTTAGTGTATTGTTTGGGCTCATTTCTATTGCAAGATTTGTTTGTAAATATCCAAGTATTTGCTTTTAAGGGACAAAATATGACATTTACTGTGAACGTAATGCTTACTAGCATTCTATATTGTGACGCCGGACTCGGCTATGATTAGAATTAACTGTTTGCAAGTACAGCAGGTAAATTCTTATCACTACATTTTCCTTCGGAGACTCCGTAGCTTTACTTCGAGCAAGCTATAGGCTTGTCTAGAGAAATTCTAATGTTTCTTGCAGCTATCAAACCGAACTTATGCTTCCTGGAGCTCGATGTATAGGTTTATTTCTCCTTTCATCGTTCTAGTACCACAGGATTTAAATTTAACTCATTACGCGCGAGGAGGGATTATTGGTTACTTGAAGTTCTAGAGGGATAAGTAGCATGTCCTTGACGCAGTGCGAAGGCAAGTTGAAATGCGTAGGTATTGCTGCTTGAGCGCTGGCGTGATCAGAATTATTTGTAGCTTGCCTGTGTTCAGTGAATCGTTCGCGAAGGCTACGTTTGGTTTCTCCAATGTATTGTTTTTTTACATTTTTTACATTCAATCATATAAGCAAGATTGTTTGATTTGCAAGTGATGTGTTGTTTGATCTCCCGTGTCTCACCCGTGGTGCTGAACGTGTAGGTGGTTCTACCGTCATCGATGTTAGGGCAAGTGAGACAGCCATATCTCGAATTGCAACGGAAAGTACCGGGAGGATGGCGGAGTGTATTACTTTCGGGACTTTTAAGCTTGGCGCGAACCAATAAATCGCGTAGGTTAGGTGAACGACGGAAGGCCACAACTGGCGTTTCGCTGAAGATCTTATGTAAGCGTTCTGTTGAATCGAGGATGGGTTTTTTCTTGTGAAGAATGTCACAGATGTTATGTAGGGCCGGGTTATACGTGACGATGAACGGGACTCTGGTAGGTTTGGGTGTGTCATGATTATGTTCAACCAAGGCGTCATTTCTAGGGATAAGTTAAGCTTACTCAATTAAGCTTACTCTGATGAAAGCCACTTTCGCAGTCCAACATGGCATCTTTGTTGTCGTTTCCTAGAGTTTGAATACGACGCACATTGCCTTTATCAGTAAGGTTCTTCTGTCGTATGTAGCAACATGTTGTCCACATTTTCTGTTCCGCCTGAGAACTCATTTGATTTCTGACATGATTCTGGTAAGACCTTCGCTAAATCCGCTAAATCATTTGATTCTTTTGCTAGTTTGAGTTCGCGGAACGACCCGTTTCGAAATATATGATCATTACACACGCCATCTTTTCGAGTGGATCTACCGCGAACGGTGTGTGGGTCTGTATGTTTGAGCTTAGAAAAGATATTTTTTTAAATATTTTTTTCAGCTGGCTTCTTCTTTCCAATTGCTTAAATTGGAAAATTTACTGCGATGATCACTCTTCACATTCATCTACAACCGCAGTACAAATATGAATTATTTCATATATACCTCACAAAAGATTACACCATTTGTTAAGATATTCGTCGTATCCGCCATCGACTACGACATCGTGGAAAGAACAGAAGGTTAAGCCTTTATGACGGGTCTGCGGTATTCCCCATTGCACGTGACTGAGTTTTGTGGAGAAATGCAGGGTAAATTTAAAGTCGGCCTCGCCCGACTAATCAGCCTGAAGTTCTCTCAGGTCTCTCAGGTTAAATTTTAACTAGAAAAGACCGGTCAATTAACGCTGCTGGTTAACCGACATTCAACACGTTCTTCATTTTGACCCCCTGATCTACAAGGACGGAGTGGGGGTGGCACGCCCCAGAAGTTTACTTCAAAGTTTTTGAAAGACGATTTACTCTGAGATGCTGAAACTTTCTGTTCATACATCCTTTATCCTTGTGTGTCTATGCGTTGTCATGGCAACCGCAAATAAATTTTAATGCGAGTCTTGCGAAAAATTCAGTTTCTTTTTACATCCGATTCTATCAGTCTATATTTTTCCTGTTCTCTCTTAATTGCAGAAATTTTGTTTTTCATCATTTCGCAAGCATTTTAGTTTGATTTTGCATTAATAAATATCCGGATTGCTATTGCTTTTTAGGAAAATAGTTAAATTAAAAAAATGGTTGTTGTATGAAGTCAAAACCAGAAAAATTGTGTCATCTTGTAGAGGAAGCACATTGCTATCTACTCAATATTAATTTGTTCCGCGGTGCCATAAGAACGGTGCCTGTTAAGTGCAAAGGCTTTAGCACCACATTATAGCCATGCGGAACTGAGCAGCACAGTGGGGACACGCACGAGGGTTAACGCTGTGTTAAAAGTCGGTGTAAAACTTAACTTGCTTAACTTAGCTTGCTTGCTCCTCTGCTCGGAGTTGAACAAGTGGAGCAGTCTAGTCTTTCCAACTTTGACGCTAATTCGGACAATCTTGCTGCAAGCGAGTTAAAGCCGTAAGTAGGTAACTGTAGTTTCTTTCAAACACAACTCGGCATTTCTCATTTTCATCCGCAAGCTTTGAGCTCCTTCTTTCGTAATTTCCATTGGAAAAGTACACGATTTCATGAGCCACAATGCGACCAGAGTCCTCTGGACTTGCAACCTTAATTACCAGCCATTACGTCCGGTTTAAACGGGTTAAACTATAAAAAAGCGAACTTTGAAGGCATCGTTCTTATCTCGAAAGCAACTCGAAAGTCGAAGCTTAGCTGAAGTCCAGTTTGTAATTGACAGCTGTCGTCTCGTTAGCCAATCAAATTATTTGAACAATCCTAACAACAATTATGATTGGCTTATTTTAGCGTGCTTTATCAGACAACAGTGCCCGGCTGGCGCCACTTTTACTCCTTTGGAAAATAAAGTTTGGTTTAAAAATTCAGCAAACGCGTGGGGAAATTATATCACAAAACCAATAAGGAAGCCTCGACTGAGCTCTGTTCTGTTGTAGAGCGCTCAGGAAGCGGTAGAGCACTCAAGAAATAAATAGGGGAAAACACTCGACTGCTTCTGGTGTTATCCCCTACATTTTATTCGTGCTCTACCGCTTCCTGCTTGCCTTACAACAGAACAGAGCACAGTCGAGGCTTCTATATTTCTTAAATTATATAAATCAATGTACTCCATAGGCAAACTACTACTGAACAGTGAAGGGGGTATTCTTAAAGAGGTTGGTTGGCTGCATCTTGATATGCTTAAGTGTGAAAGCGCGATGCTGTCAGTGAGTTCTTGTGTGCCAGTCATTACTAGGCTGTATAGCCGCGGGATGCGGCTCCAGTCGAGACCCACAAATTGGCCCTTGCTCAACATAGAGCCTCCTGTCGCTCAGTGGTTAGAGCATCCCACTAGATCACGGAGGGTGGTGGGTTCAAATCCCATCTGGGACTCGGATTTTTCCCGCAGTTCTCCTTGCATTTAATATCAGGCTTTTCTAACGCCACAGCTAACCCAAGTGGTTTTGTGAGGAACAAATATCGCGAGATATCTAACTAGAAGAGTTAGATAATGATGTAAATTATGTGACGTGCCAGGTTTAGATATACGCAAACAATCAACCCCAACATTTAAACACGTTGAACCCAAAAGCTAGGTAATTATAAGCTCGGTCGAAATACGAACGTGAGAAGAACAATATTAACTGTTAGCTGTAATAACCACTACCATTAACACCCTCCTTCTCTTGAACCAAAATATTTATTAAACAAACTTGTACAATAAAAGTTCTGGTAACAAATCAGATCATAACTGCTATCATCGGCGTTAACATTAAAAGTAAGATGTATCAAAATGTAGTGATAAAGCTGACAAGTGTTGTGCACTTAAAAATCATTGTGACGAAAGACAATGAGAGTTAATGATTCTAATAAAAAAAGTTTGAAGATATTCTTTCTGGTGTCCGCTAACGGAAACTTCGACAAAGGACTGAAATCAATTGAGCCGTATTAAGCCCCGAAATTGTGTCCAGGGCACCTTTGCTTACGGAAATGTCCGCTAAGTATAGGAAATCGTATGAACGCGAGTGCATTTCGTGATATATGGGCACGAGTGATGTTTTTCAAGTTCTCAAAATTGCACGAGCCGCAGGCGAGTGCAATTTGAGAACTTGAAAAACATCACGAGTGACCATATATCACGAAATGCACGAGCGATCATACGATTTTTTATTTATAATATTCTCAACAAAATTATAAAAAAGAGTCAACAAAACGCGACCGTCACGCTTCTATGAACACGCAACACTGAAGTGGCTTCCAAACTGCTCACATGTTTTATTTGAACCAATCAATTACAACCTAGTGACAGGTAAACCAAGCGTACATTTTCAGGTAAACTTGAGAAACTTTATGAACTGAACAAGTTTTTATATCAAGAGCATGAAAAATCAGTTAAGCGATGGCAAGTTTGTAATTGTTCTGTAATGAGTTACCTCGAACAGACAGTTAATGCTGATCTGAACTTTTGGGTGAGCCGCCTGTCCTTGAATGACGCTAAACGTGACTTGACAGTTGTGGGAATTGTTTACCGTAAAAGCATGATGGCTGCTTGCTTGCTGGATCTGTTCCGTACTGGTTGGAAGAAAATACCACACTGAAAATCCTAGGAAACTTTTTGATGTTGTTGTCTGTGGAGTTCTGCTGATGTGTGATGTGCGATGCTGCCGATGCTCCCTTTCATTTCCTTCATTGTAGTCGTTCGGCGACTTTTCATTTGCGTGGCCGATCACCTGAATAATAGACTGCCTCTAAACGTTTGCTGCCCTCAGTTGCTTTCCACTACATCGTCTGAGAAATAACTCCTGGACTGGAATCGCCGAGGGTTCTTGCTGTCCATAGTATTTCTTCTTCTTTGCTTGGCAGTGCACTTGCCGCGTTCGGCCTCTTCCCTTTTCCTTGCTGGCGAAGATGTTTTACTTTTCCCTCGAGCACGAACTTGGACTGATAAAACTCCCGGTCCCGTGTAATTGAGTACATGTAGTCACGTTCTTTTAAACGCCGGTAAAAGGCTGCCAGCATGGACTTCAAACTCTCCGGTTCGTACTCTAATCCATCATGGTAAGTACTTAGCATTTGTAACTTTTCATCGAGATCTTCGTGCTCATACTCCTCCAGTTTAGGATTGAATTTTCTTCCATTTCCCCAGTTTTCCCAGATATTCAACCACGTTTGTGTTAATTTAGTAGTGCTCTTGTTTTTTGCCTTCAGTTTCAGCTGGTGAACAACTATTTCGTCGGACGAAGTATACCGGCTTTCAGCCATTTTGTTTTTTGCTTCAGTTAAATTTCGCGCTTCCCCTATAGTTTCCATAGCAACTTCCGTATTGCACTCTATAACCTCCATTTGCACTCTATAATCTATTTATGCACTCGTTATTGACCAATCAAATACTTGAAATTTTGTTGAGTATATTATAAGTGAACTAAATGGATTTATAGCTAGTATATAAAAACTCTGGCACACTTAACCTTCTTTTGAGTAGGATCCATCATTATATTCTCTTGGATCCATGCATTGTTTTGTTAACGTGAACCGTTAAATGCACGACAAATATTTGCGCCAAGCCTTACTATTGCATAGAATTGTGCGAGAAGAGTATATTAAAACATATAGCATTCAGAGTGCAGCTTGTGACATAACTGGACTGATTCTTCATCAGATTTCTGATCAAAGTAACATTTCATTTTCTGTTTAAGTTGTCAGTGGTGATTCAAGCCTCACCTTTGCCCTTTTGCCTAACTCTCTAAGTAGTACTGATTGTCTATTTATTATTTACTGTCAGATAAAACAAGTTGTCCTGAATGATACAGGGAGATCCAAACAGTATATAATAGAGTTGTCTTTCAAGCCATAATTTATAAACTAAATCAGGAGATCATTGTTACTGATTTAGCAAAATCAGATGGCAACATTTTAATAGCGACAATCATACATGAAATGGGAGATTTTAATCATGATCATGGGACTTAAGTCATTACCCATAATGGTCCTTCAAGAAACATTGAAGCATATCACCATAGGAGAGGGGAGGAAGAAAAACACCTAACCTGTACACTGTAGTAATACTCCATTCCAAATTCATGTTGAAGCGTTGTTGTATATTTGGAATGTGCAGACAGCAATATTCCAAAGGGAGGGTTTACCTTACCATTATTGATGCGGATTTAATGGATTGGAAAAACCTTGCAAGCCTCGGATCGATAACTTCTGTAATGTTAGGATAATGGTGATACATGTTCTTTTGTCTATGTTCCTTTAATGAAGTCTTCATCTATCTTACAACTGAGGGGGGTTACTAACTGTGGACGATTTATTTATTTACTCAGTGATTTGTGACAATCGTTGCCGGGTGCGATTTCTTGTAGATTTGAAAAAAAAAACCTGACCGTACGTTTTTTGTTTGTTTTGTTTTGTTTTGTTTTTTTTTTGGCGGCGAAACAATCTCCGCCATTTTTTTTTTTCCGGCCAGCGTGGTAATTCGCATAAAAAGCGGATTTGTCGTCACGGACAAACGATACGGACCAGTGACCTAGTGCAGCTGTTCGTTGAGAGGAGGATAAACAACGGCTCCCAAAACGGCTGGAAATCGAGCCTGGTAACTGGAAGAACCTTGGCCAATTCTGATTTCCCATCCTAAACTCGTTAACATATCCAGTTGAACCTGCTTGTGATACGCAATCCCCTGACGCAATCTCCTCTGCAGGAGCCCTAAGTATACGTAATTTAATATATCTTGGACGCAAATGACGAGACGTAAATAGGCGGGTACTGGATGTCAATTTTAATTCACAATACCAAAATACTTTTAACACAATAACACATCACGCGAGTTGTACACTGGTGACAATGTTGCTCATTGCAGCTACTATTCTTTGCCTGCTTGGCAGTTTTGGAACTTCGCAATATCGAAGCACTGGCGGACGCGTAGTCGATGCTAAAGATTCTGGCAATCAACCAGCTGACTCAAAGGCACGTTGCTTACTTAACTGCGGCTTCCATCGCATGGATCGCAACAGGATGGATTCAAATGGGGCTTTCAAGGTATCAAGAGAACCTGAATACACTGTTCACTTTTACTTCGTATAAATCATAATTTTAACTTGTCATTTCATGTGTGACGCTTAAAAGAGCCAAAATACGTGCAACTATGCAAAATGTTAATTGAAAACGCCATGGAGTGGAGCAGCACGTGTCATTTAATATGCACGTAGGTCTGCATATATTTTAAAAAAAAACTCTGATTTTCCCCGATTTCAGCTGTCTATACAGCACTTCTGCAATGGCAATGATTCAAAGCGTGACAACCGTCAGGACAACCAGATAACAAATTTAGGGCTAACCGATCGATAACCGACGTTTCACCTGTCACAGGTTCAGCTGGTTGTTTTTGACCTAATTAAATTTTTCTTTCATTGAATAATACAATAAGAGCAATGCTTTGCTCAAGGTGCGAATTTTGGGGATCAAACAAAGATATAATACGTAACTCTACTATTTTGCTACTAATAAAACCCGGTAATTAAAGTAACTGGGTACGCCAAAATCTCATCAATCCTACAAGATTGTAATTCTATCTGTGTACACAGAGATCCATTATTTCTTTTCCACAGGCAGCAAGTCGTCAGTCATGTTTTGAAAAGTGCCTAGCAAGTAATAAACAAGGTAATTTTACTAACCAGCCAAAAAAGATCATTTCATGTGATACACAATTTGCTGTGGTGAGACACAACAAAAACTTTGAAAATAATACAATTAATTCATCTTGAATTAATTAGAACAATTAGTGAAGCGTAGTGTCGGACAGCGATAAAGTGTAAACCCAGACCTCGCAAGTCGTTGAAATTTTGTTTTCAGTACAGTTTGAAAGGTCGATAGGCTGGTGTCACTGCGTTCCATTGTTCCAATGTTTTTTCACTTTTTCAGATCCTATATGTTACGATCTTGGAAAATGATTGATTCTAAAACGATGTAAAAAATAGGTCCGCGGTGCGGACATGTGTGGCTTACGAGTTACCCTGGTCCCAGAGGTTTTTCTTGCCTCTTCGTTGCTCTGGTTCTGTCATCTCATGCAGAGAAAAATCAAGAAAAACCTCTCGGACCGAGGTACTTACGATACTATTTTTTTACATATAATTGGAATCCTGTAGATTTTCTTCTATGTAGATTCGGTTACAAAAAATTGATTCACGTACACGATTAGTAGATGTTTGGATTTTAAAGAAAATTCTTGGGGAAGCCTGACAAATTGCAGGGGAGTGATCTGTGATGGACTAGCATCCCATCCAGGGGGAGTAGAAATACTTCTAGCCGCTTCATGCTACAGAAACGGGGATAACCTCAGGCTGCTATGAGCCAGTCGGCTCTAAGGCTTTACTTTTTAGATAATAGGAGGGCAGGACAGATCTCTATTGTCAGAGCCTATATCCTCGTTGGAGCAAATTTCACGATTTAGAATACTCCAAGTCAGAACAGGACCCAGTTGGTCAAAAAATGGAGAGAACGCTAGTTGTTCAAATGATAAATCACTATCTAATGGATAGGTGTTGGCAAAACAAACCAGGTTGTATCTAGTGGATGGGCGCGGGGCGGTATCCTTTCTTGAGTAGTGGTTAGTGATCGCACTTCTTTCATTTTAAGTGGTATCTTTTAGGGTTGTAATGAAGCTCAAGCAACTTCCTATATATTCTCCCTTAGGAAGTAAATTTATATCTTCTGTCGTTCTGACGAGTATTGCTTGCCTTTTCATATGGGTGTCCCCGACTCTGCCGGGTTTCTAAATGTCTAACACGAAGTGAAGAAGTGAAGGGGTGATACAACTTAGATCAAAGTGGCTGTTAGCCACTGAACTTGGAAAATAAATTATGAAAGGGTGTTATGAGGCATTGCTCGTTAACGAAGTACTTGTGTTGTGAGTGCAGTCTAGGTTTCGAACAAGCGCATAAAACCTTTATCCATTCAGGGTTGTGTTGTCATTTGTAAAAATTGAAAAGAAAGTTCAAGGTTAACAAACTGTTTGTTACTGAGACCTGCTTACACGTTTTCATTACATGTATTTGTACATGTTTTCTCTGTGCTGCAATCAAAAACCGCAAGATAATTTTTTTTTTTATCAAAACTGAGGTTTAACACTTCCAAATACGGGAGAAATAATCCCTCGAGTTTGGACTCGAGTTCGAGTTCGAGTTGAAGATCGAGTTAGACTTCGAGGTGGTTTACGAGTTGGAGATCGAGTTAGACTTCGAGTTGGATTTCGAGTTGGTTTTCGAGTTGAAGATCTAGTTACACTTCCATGGGAAATAAATTGACAAGAGGTGAAGGGGAAGATAAGCAAAGACCAAACAAAAGGAACCAAACCAAACCAACCAAATTAGCTTTTCTGGCTTTGTAGCCCGGCAGCAGTCAATTGTTTTTTGTTTTTACTTAAGTTTACTGAAGTTAAAGAAAAAGATATAAGAAATATATTGGAACTATACATTTATTCTTCTTTATTTTACAAAATACAGGTACAGTGTGACAAACAACCAGCCGTCGACTTAAACCAAAAGCTTAAAAATTAATTGTAACTATTCACATTGTTAATGTTTTCAAAGTCATTGAATCACTTAATCTTGCAGTCTCGAGTACTGTCATCAACGAAATAGACACCATTTAGATGAAATTATAGTATTCAAAATTCAATTCAACTTAAAAAAATTGATCCGGAATTAATTATTACACCAGAACGACGGTGGTGTTGGTGAGCTTTACACGCTTTGTATGACAGGCCACAACAACGGCCCTCTCCTCGGCGCTTCATATCCAAAATCGGGAGAAAGATTTATCGGAAAAAAGGTGTTTGAAAGCCCTCCTACTGACCAGATCGACTATCTATGTAGAGCGCCTCAGTGTGTTCTCTTGGTTTTCGTGCGCTTTCTAGTGAGGGCATCATCGCTGTGCATCAATTTTCTTTCATAAACACGCAGTTGACATGTTTAATGAATTTTTGTTTTCTTTAGGCGATTTTGGAAAAATCTGCCTGCCCCACACTACGGCGTCTTTTTGGTCTACTGACAAATTTCTTTCCAAATTTTGCCCGTAGGAGTCGCCACGTGATTACGAAAAGCTCCAATTTTGACCCAATTTAAATGTAAAACAAAACAGAATTCGTACTAGTGCAACCCCCTCCCTATAGATAACCTACACAGCCGCAGAACATTTCCTGTCATCTCCTAACCACACACACTGCCAACGACATGCAATTAATACCCATCGAAAAAAATCTTTTCCTTCCGAGACTGATAATTTTTTAATATAAGCTTATCTTTAATTTACACTGTGTTTTCGGTACATATCACGAAAATATGCTACATATGCTCGAAATATGCTTATTGTACCTGAAGAAGCCTGGCTTGGTCAACTGAATTATCGATATACCTTCAAAAAAATCATCCTACCTTGTGCCGCTTTTTGCTTTTATATTCCCCATATCTGTAAATGTGAAGCCGATTAGATCACATAAACCAGCGGGATCATCGTTGCGGTAGTCCACTGTAATTTCTGACCGTTTTGCCTACCCGTGAAGACGCAGGTCTGTGCTGTGCACCTCGGACTTACGCATAAGCAATTGAGCCACTTCCTTCAGTCTCTTCTAAATTACTCTTTTGATCCATGATGAAAAGAAGACTTAAATTGTATCACCACATCCATCTTTCTCTGGCGACGAAGTTATCTCTATGATTGTTTCTGTTGTTTCTTCGCTGAAAAAGGGCATGCTTCAGCGTTAATTTGCATTGGAAAATAAATTTTGCAACTGGAAGTCTTCATAAATTAAATTAAACGTACCGTTCCATTGCCAATTCCACGATGGCCAGCAACAAGACCAACGAGGCTGATGACGAGGACCTCGTATCATACCTCGTATGCCGGTCTATCCTTGAAATTTGCCATTTATTTACACGAGTAAGACAAGACGACCACATAGGCAAGGTCACAGTCACGCATCACGCATCACGCATCACGCATCGCGCATCACGCGTAACGCCACTCGACTTCCTTTTTGATTTGCAGTCTATTAGCATATAATTCCCTCATCGTCAATTTTTATTTATTTGCATTTTTATATTTTTATGACATATCTAACTCGATCTTCAACTCGAAGTCCAACTCGAACTCGAACTCGAACTCGAACTCGAACTCGAACTCGAACTCGAATGCAAACTCGAAGGTTCGGGATTCCCTCCAAATACTAGTAATGCACAAGTTGATACATGCTGGATCGTCACGCGAGAGGTCAAGAGTTCAAATCCCACTATGTATGCTTTTCATGTTTTGGTTTCTTCTTCACTGCTTTCTCTTTTTCTGCCAAAAAAACCACTTACGGAAAGGTAGTGTTTGTGTCTCTGTTTCTTGGATTAAAAGAAAATCCTCTGGAGCGTTTTTAAAATCATTCTTTTATATGGATTGTTTTTAACCCGTGCGCGACATAGCGCGGCATGAAATAATTGAAATATTACTTATCCAAAAGAATGCTATATGTTAGCGTTTAAAAGGCATTACATTACTGAAAATAAATGTTTTACCTTCAATATTTTAAATAAACCTTTCTCCCTTCCTCAGCATGAAATGATATGATTTCAGAATTGTAAACTCTTCCAGGAAACTTGCATCAGTGCGGATAAAGTGACACAGTACATCAACAACGTTCGCAAACTTCAAAATAGGAGAAACAACAAACAATTGTCAAATTTTCTCCTTGAAATAAACACCTTGTTATCTTATTATTGTTGTTTTAATTAAAGGTAAGCTGTTATCAAGTTTATCGGATACCAAACCCTTGACCTATCGCGTGTGGGACATGCTTATCGACCTAAAACTTGTATGTACAAACCATATGTTCTTAGAGACTGCGAGCAGTCTCTTTCTTGTCCTAGCCCGCTAGAAATTACTGAGTTATTTTCCTGGCGCGCTAGAAATTACTGGAACATGCGATCGATCCCCATTCCCTCCTCGTTTCTTTCCCTAGTTTGCATAATATATTTTGAGTTCCGCACGCGGAGGATTTCAGGAACAAAAACCGACTACTTGTAGTCTAATGTTCTTATTATGAGTCAGCGCAAATTTATGTGGTACTGGATAAAGTGAAAACCAAAACATTACAACCCTTACCAAAGATTCAACTAGTTTAAGAGCGTAAACGCTCTTGCACAATCTGCACTTATAACACAAGCTGGGTCTGTGTCTGTTGGTTTGTGCCAGGAGAACTAACTCGTGATACGATCACCTGAAAAAAATTACTCGAAACCAAGCTTACAACCAACACTAATAGTTCGGCTCCTAATGTCGCCGCAGATACTAGACCACGTGACAGGCACTCGACTCTCGTAGACAAACAAATAAAGAAATAAATAAATCAGGTGATACCATAATGTGGCTTTACACTTCGTGTAAGCCACACAACAAATCATTTCTTTGCATTAATTACCTATTATTGATAACTGTCAACGGGTTGTCACGAGAGGTACTCTCCCCATTCCCTCCTCGGTTCTTTCCTTAATTTGCATAATATTAACTGAGGTCCGCGCGCGGAGGATTTCAGGAACAAAAACCGACAACTCGTAGTCTATTACTATTACGGCCTAGGACGCAACCTGCAAGCATCGAGCGGCAAAGCTCCTAGACGAGAAAGTGATCCTGCTCCGATCTCTGTAAATTTTTTCTTTCCATCCCGGAAACCGCAAAATAAGCCAACTAATTTTCACCCGAAGTATGAACTTTAGCAGCTCAGATTTCTCTAGCGGGAGCGAAGAAGGACGGCTGTGTTCGCAGGCTAAGATTTCTCGGAAAATTGTAGATCTTTTTATAACAACATGCAGGTGCGATAACGTTGTTAACTGACTGAAATTTCAGAAGTTTTGCCGAAGAAAAAGCGTCAACGCTTTATGGCTAGCAAATGATTCATTTTTCTAACTGTGGAGAAAACCAGGTGAATGGGTATTACACCAGGACCAAGAAATTGAAACTGCAGTATAAAGCGACTGCCACTGAAGTTGCCATTCAAGCGGGTACATTTTGTAAGCCCGACAGTGGAATTCACTCTGCAGGAATTTTTTGTCGTCACTTGTTTTTTTAGGCTGGATTACCAGCCGCTGTTGAGGAAAGGAGACGAGAGAACGGCGGAAAGAACGCAGACCAGACACGAGCGGAAAACAAGCCTACTTCTTTTAACGAATTTTTTTTCAGTCACCCAGGGCTTCCTTACCTGATCTTTTTTTTTTCTTTTCCACGCACCCCCCCCCTACTTTATCTCTTTTCTTATGATCCGTCCCTAAGTCATATATTAAGGTTGCACTGTTAAACAAACGAAATCCACTTTTTACCATCAATTGCATCTATCCTAAAAACTAAGCTAGTATAAACTTCATGGTTTTTTATATACTTTCTTATCCACAGAAGAAGAAACAGGGAAAATTACAAAAATTCTTGGGGTAGATTTTGCTTATTTTATTATTATTTTTTTTTGAAATAGAAATTTCCAAGTTGGAGGAATTCCCCTCCACAATTTTTTTTTTCACAATTTCGCCCATGCATTCTACTTTTTTGCATTTTTTACATTTAAAAAGTAGGGCCACCGGATACGATTTTGCTTCGTGGTCAAGGACGTTTCCGCGCGCGTTCTACGCAGAAATTAAAATTTCAGCTTTGCAAGATCACCCCTTGCGCGCGAGTGAAGGTGGTCCGCTGATCAGTAAAGCCCGCAATTCCACGCGAATAGATCTGTGAATAGTGTTTTGTTTTCGCTTTTGTTGTTAACGGCGTAAGGTGTAGAAGAAGAGTTTCATCCATGATACCCCGAGGTGAGCCTGGCCAAGTAGAAAGTACGAAGAAAACTTGAAGAGCAGTTTTGTTCACGTTCCCGCACAACGATTCAAAGAATGTTTTTCCTTTGAATTTTCCTGAAGGATAGATGTTTTACGAAGTAGGCCTCGCGCCGTCATGTTTGTTTTGATTTTCTTCAAGCTCTAAATCTCGCGCGCTCATCTCGCGACCCCTCGGGTGTTCGCGTGATGCTTCTCGCTGAAATGCGCGCTAGAGCCCAGGCGTCACACGGAAATATTACTGTTTTAAGCCACCTTAAATATACTGTACATGTCAGGAGAAATGGGCTCCTTACATACTTATACAGGCTTTTTTCGGAAGTGAAAAACTCGTCACGCGACTTTTCAATTGGCATCAATTTGGTATCATTCTAAAACTTGGTTCATCTCAACGTCTTCTACGCCCATCTCATATTACCTACAGGTTTTCTGTCAACAGGCATCTTTACTGATCAGTGTATGTTCGTCTTTGTAATTGCAGACAAATTGGAATTCTACGAAAAAGGCTCGAGTATCGTGGAACCATTTTCCAAGAGGAAAAGGCGTAATGTAAATGGTAAGAAAAATACCAATATTTTTTTTCTTTTTCTCGAAGAAATTAGCCATCCTTAGCTACTCTTTTAAATCCGAGGTGAAATAAGGTGATGTATGTATATCAATACACTCCCGGGGATACCAAGAATGGTGTTTACTAGGGGACTGAGACGTTGAATGTCAGAAGTGGGTGAAAATTATTTTTAACCAGGGTTAATTTAATTTGACGCCGTACATTTCACCAGCCGAACTGAAATCAACCAACGTTAATTAAGCTCGTCATGTCTAACGATGCACTGTAATTAAGGGAAGGTAAGCTTTAGCCGTTTTTCCCGCAATTTTCCATCCGAAAAGATCCCTTTAGCCGGTGAAGGTTTTGCAATCAGGCCCTCGCGTATCGAAAGTCCAATCAGAAGTAAGACCAAAATCAATTGTGAGTCGTTCCTACACGTTTTCCCGCGCTTCGCTTACGTCACATGCATTTTAGCTCGAGTTTTGATTGGTTCATTGGATTATATTTATACTCTGTGATTGGCCGGCTTGAGTGTTTATTTTGGTTCTGGTCAGTTACAACAGTCAATTGGAAATCGCTCTACATTGAGTTTTAACATTTTGCTCCAAGAAAAGTTCATTTCCACGAATATACACTGTAGAAGATTCGCAGGCCAGACCGATATGAGTTATCAAATTAAGTCCTGAGACAGACAGATTTGCAAATATGTTAAAGTGCTACTGCGACCAAAAATCATTATCTTCTTTTTCTTTGTATTTCAAAACTATGTAACTGAACCACTTGTCATCTTTCTAGCCTATGATTTCAGTTTTTAATCGGTAGAAAGGCTTCCACGTCAGGCTCGAATTCGAAGCCGAACCACGCGCTATTGCAAACTGATAACCCGGTTTGTGTAAAGTGTTTTTTTAGTTAGCACTCTCCGCGGTGATTCAACCCGGGCTAAAAATCAGCTCGGGCTCGTGCAAAGAGGCCCTTAGCCAAACGTTTCCTGACCGAGGTGCAATGTTCCACAGGCGAAATCCGATGATAAGCCCGTTAAAAACGCGGTTCACTCTTTAGAACTGAGATTTTGCAGACATTCGATTACGTGTGATCACAGAAGTGTGATATGTGTGTGATAATTGAGCGATCGCATGTTTAATCACATGTTGTGGAAAGCCAATCAATACGGTATCCGTGACTAAATAAAATATGTGTACTACATAAAATGCGAAATTTCTTTTCCCTGTAGTATAAACGAAAAATAGCACGGTTTCTTCGGAGTATTTGGGATAAATACCGGCTCATGATATTTCAAAACTCTCCAAATACCACTCGCTGCGGCGGCTCATGATATTTTTGTGAATTTTGAAATATCACTCGCGATATTTATCCCAAATACCCCTAGAAACCGTGCTATTTCTTATACTTATACCTTGCTCTTCAAATATGGCAAGCG
>JAHPZR010013896.1:0-19145 GCA_019787425.1 Platygyra sinensis
GTCTCGCTTTAACGACATTAGTTTTGTGGAAACGCTTTCGGCTATATCTTGATCTTGAACTTAGCAAAATCAACAGGCCGATGAAAGATGATGCAGAAAGGCAGACATCATCTGATTTATTGTAAGCCAAGGAAAAGGCCCTGGGAACGAGGTTGCAGACAACTGTTGTGGATTCGTGAACGGGGTTGGAGTTTACCTGATTAACGTTTTTAAAACAGAAGCAGTGTTCCCAACCCATCTTAATCCTAACAAGTTTCTTTAATACTACTTCAAATTTCACTTCTATTCATGTCTGGCTATTACCCTCTTGTAAGCGACCACCTTGACCACTTTTAAAGCCACACGTTTGAGAGTTTAGTTTGTTTTTAATCTTCCGTAAGCGACCACTTGACACTTCAATGGAGCGCAAAACGGATAACAAGGTGTCATAAAATTATCGTATTGATGGCTACTGCAAGAAACCGAAATTTCTCATCATACACTGGTAAGAACCCAATTATTTTTCTCGAAATTGACTTTTACATGAATGTCTCGGCAGTCGCCAAATTCTAATAAGGAAAAAATTTGGCCCATAATCATCCAAGCTCTCGTAATAACTGTAAAACCCGCCCAATGGGGCCAGTTGCGCCAATTTACATCGGCACTGATGCCATAGAGTGGGTCAAGAAATCTCGCTTACTGGGTATAACAGTTGATGATAAACTCTCCTGGGTGCCACACATGTTGGATCTCAAAAAGACTTTCGCAAAGAAACTAGACCTAATTAGGCGGTCGAGGTTTTTACCAAAGGATGTTCTTATTAACTTTTATTTCAAAGTCATATTTCCATCAGTAACTTACGGCCTCGTTTTGTGGGGGTCGTGCTTCAATGCTGATCTTTTTGATTCATTGGAACGATTGCACTGTAGAGCGGCAAGGATTATTTTCAACTTACCAAAGGACATGAGATCACCGGACGTGTTACTTCAAGCTGATTGGCATTCGTTGAGCTATTGTTATAAACTAGTTCTGTTAAAGCTCATACACAAAGCTTTTCATGATGAGCTCCCACAAGTGCTATCAGATAACATCGTGACGAAACGTCCCACAGGTTACTCTTTACGAGCGTCAGACTCTCTTACGGTGCCTCGTTTCAACTCTATCTATGGCAAAAACTCTATTGCTCATAGAGGCTCTGTGTTGTGGAATATTTTAATTTCTAATGATAAGAATTTTTCAAGCACAAGTTATAAAAACCTGAAAAAGAAAATCCGTTCAATGTACATTTTTAAAGAGTTGGCTTTCAAAGAGACCTCTATAACTACCACAAATTTTAGACGTAAAGATTTCATTTATATTTAGGGGATTTAAGGTTTTTTAACGATGTACATATATACACAGTTAACTATTAGTTTTTAATTTAAATAGTTGATTATAATTTCTTATTTATTATGTACATATTTTATTCTTAGGTTTTAGGTTTTAGTATTCATGCACGACCCCACAAGCTGCACAGCTTTTTAACTTATCGTGCTTAAATAAAGGTTGTCTGTCTGTCTGTCTGTCTGTCTGTATAAGCGACCACCTCCAATAAACGATCACTTCAAACAGGTCAACCCGATGACATGCATGTTTGACGGTCGTTGTAAGCTCTCGTAAGCGACCACTTATATATAGGCTTTGGGTGTTTGGCGGTCGTTGTATACTCGGAGCCATAATCGGAAAATTGGCTCGAAAGAGTACCCCTCTCTCACCTCACTGCCACCACGTTGGATGACAAGGGGAAGAAATTCATTTATGACATTTGTATAGGAAATCGATGTGTTCGAGAAACAACTAGGGATTAATTGTACGCCTGAACAGATCGTACTTTTTAGTAATTTCCACGAGTGGCTGCTGCAGCCACGAGTGGAAATTAGAAAAAGTCCGATCTGTTCACAGGTACAATTAATCCATAATTGTTTCGAGAAAGAAGACCGATTTCCTTTTAATAATACGGCAACCGTAAATACAAGCTTTTGGCTGACGTCGTTTTGCTATAGAGGGTTGCTAGAATGAAACAAGGGTGTGATAAAATATGTTAGTTTTGTCACATTTATTTCCTCAACAATTTTCGCCAAAGTTCTCCGTACGATATTATTTTTCTTTCGAAAACGAGCCACATAGACGAGCAGTTTCCAAGTTTGTAACATTAAGTTCAATTTCATTGGCTTTGAAACTTTGTTTTTAGCAGGTTATATTGTTGCTATGGTAACCTTTTGTGCCACAAAATGAACAGCAACTTGTTCATCGATGATTGGGCACTTTGTTGATACCATGATTTTGGCATCAACCGATAAAGAGTGGTTATAATGACCCATCAAACTCGAAGTCTTGAAAAGTACTGGAAACTGCAACCAGCCACCTTAAGGTTATTCCTCACAATTGCACTGCGCATCCTTTCTGCGCATAATTTATGGCGTCATTTAGCGCGCCCGTGTGCACGCGCATATTGAAAACATGGCGAATTTGCCTTGATATTGAGCGCTGTCAGTTGGAAAATGGCTATAGCTCACCAACGAGCACGGGCACCCCAACTTTTTTTTTCAGTTATTGTAATCAACTTATCATAATTTTTGCTTGAGGAAAGACTGATCTGATTCCTATTGCTAAGAATTGAATAAATAACGAAAATAGCAAGTAAACTGTGGCCTTTTCTATTTTGCCCTATGGTAACCATGTCAAGAAATTTGGTTGAAATTTTAATCAAGAATTCAGCTTTCTGTCTAAATCAAACTTAAAAAGTTTATTTGTGTCCGATACAATGCATTGACTCCAGTTTAATGCGTGTTCTCGTGAGTCTCGGTCACAAAAATTTGCAATTATTACTGGGAATGCGTTCTTGTAATAAGCATTAAATAATGCCAAAATGGGTCATTTTCAATGCCCCAGTGCTCCTTAATGAGCATGGGCACCCCCCTTTTTTATTCCAAAATTGAAGTTCTCATATGATAAATATTCAGTGGGCAAATTTTGAACGAAAATCTATTGTCAGATTTATTTCAGAAGAATTACCTCAAGCTCCCTAAATCTCATCTTTGTGGGGTTTGACTAGGCAAACATGACATACGCGCGGCCATTTTCATTTATTGCAGACTTGAAGTGTTCATTGCGAGAGTTGAAGTTTTCTTGCCTTCCTCTTACACCAAAATGCGCCTCGTAGTCAGAAATCTCCGAGAACCTCTTCAAGATCTTCGAGCGAGAGATTTTCAATGGCTTTCGGATTTTTTCTCTCCAAATATCTGCGTAGCTAAGTTTCGGTCGAGTTTGTTTCTATTTTTGTTTACTACTGCTTCTTCATACCAAGCTTTTTGGTTTGTCGTCAACGGCAAACCTGAATTTATCCGATCAAATGCGACCGATAAAATTAAAATTTAATTGTTCAGTTATCGATACATGACAATTTGGGATAAATTGTTCAGCTTCCAACCAATCAGAAGCGAGTATTTACGGTTATAAATTTCACGCGGCGTAAAGCGTGATGGTAAGGTGATCCCGCGTAAAACCGTCTTTCCCGCGAAAAGTTTACCCGACGTCATTTTTTTTTCCCGTGACGCGGAAGACACTGGCAACGAAAGAGAATCCAAACTTTGCGACGGGAGCTAGCAGTTTTGAGAGGTTTGTAAACTTATTTTTGTGCCAATACCACGATTAATATGGCATCTATGGAAACGGTTAGCATATTTCTCTCGTTTGGCTGGATTTGGGTGCAGGGAAAATGGCTGGGACGGCTACAGATCACTGAAATGAAGACCCTCTTTGTATAGTACTGTATAGCTGCCGTGCAAATTATTCCGCAAAACTGCTTCTAAAGGTAAGCTTAAAACCAAAAGCTGCTGTATGGGAAAATTATTTTTTCTACTGGTGTTTCTCAGTTGCCATTGCCCAAGTAAGTATGAAGTTAAATGAATGTCGAGCTTTTATAATTTATACAGCGGGAAGTTCGGATGTTTCTGCAGGTACCGGAAGGCTTTGTATTTTTGGTAACTTGGTATTAGTCTATTTTTGGAGTTGTTTTGTTTCCTGTCTTTTATTTCTTTTGTTTTACATAAGCTTACGTAATCTGTGCTCCGGTACCCTCAGAAAGATCCGGAAATTCAAACTAAAAGAAATATAAATTCTCACTACATCCCAAGGTTGCATTTAGTTTAGGGTACGCCGAAGATCTTCGGCGGGGGATTTTAAAATTTTGCGGCGTACCAGCGTGTGATCGACAAGATGTCTCCGTACTGAAGCGTGACTGGCGTACCTCTACAGTTGCTTGTCAACGATAAGCGAAACCTGAATCAATATTAGCTGGCTCTTATGGCCTCTATAGTCTCCAGGATTTCTCTTAGCCACCCCTTTTTCGCGGCAGAACGGCGGCAAAAGATCTGGACCCGGGGGCAATTATTGGCGTAGTACGGTGCAGTATGCTACAAATAGCGTTGAATTGTGGCCTACTTGACAAACATTTTCAAAGCCCTCGGCGTAACTTCGGCGTGGGGTCTATGCGGAATGCACCCTGGACTACATCTCGCACGTGCCCGCCATTGTTTAGAAAAAGTATCCGACACTCCCGGGGGGCGTACGGTTTTCGGTACGGTTTTCGGTATGGTTTTCGTACTCTAGCCTTGATATGGGTATTATTTTAAGCCAAGTTTTTATCATTATCGAAAAGAAAATCAACAAAAGCCATTTAGAAATTATGTTTACGGTAATTTAGCATTGGTTTAAACTTGGGATCTAATTATAACAGAGGTCTGAAACAGGATTTTGATGTAAGGTTCAGGTCATAAATAGGGTATCGAATTTTTGGTCAGGTCATAAATAGGGTAGGGTTCATCACAGATTTTGGCCATAAATAGGGTAAAGGTTTTGGGAAGCGGGCTGCACACCTCCACCCAATTTTTCTGGGAGTACCCCCCCCCCCCCCCCCCCCCCTTCAGGCCGACACTGGCTTTTGTTTGAGGTTATAAGCTTACAGAACGAAACCCCAGCCTCTTAGAAAACTTCTCAGACAATACAAAAGTGCTAGAAGTCGCAAAAAGTATTTTTAAGACACAGAGGATATTCTTTTTAATTTTGCACGACTTGTAGCTTTGACCTTCTTTTTTTGTAAACTTTTTTATCCTTTATCACTATCAAATCCACTATGAACATAAGCTATTTAGCGTTGCCTGTAATTTTCCTTGTCCCAATTTTTCGTTGAAAATTGGAGTAAATGATGTTATATTCTCAAAAATACAATTACCGGTAGTGCAGCAATTCACACAAAGAAGAACAAAACCTTTGGCCTCTGTATCATTCATGCCATTTTCCACACTAATTGTTGTTACAATTCAAACGTACGCTCCATTCTTCGTAATAGATTGAAATTTGCCAAGATATCCAGGGAAGACCTACTCAGTGTGAAAATGTAAAAAAATGGATATCGAAATTTCATTATAGGGGCACTTTAAGTCTTCATTATAGTTTTCTTTTGTCTTGAATCACCATGCTATCATATACCTTTCTAAATGTCGTGAATAAATAAAATGGGTGACTACTTTCCGGCAATTTTCTCAAAGCATGCTAAAATTTGCTGACCTGGCATTACAATGTTACACTTCCACTCAGTTTGTGTTAACCCAGCCACACTGAGGGTAAACCGTGAGAGCAAACAGAAAATCATTATGTGGTCTTGTTTTTTTTTAGCAAGAAAACATCAACAAGAAATGTGTTCCTGTACAATGTATACTTAATATATGCTATGAGCCATGAGACTGTGTGCAAAAGCTTTAGACTGTCTTAGAATTGATAAAGCCTCCTATACAATATATTTCTCAAGTTTCAGTTTTGCTATGAACTAACAGGTGAACAGGAGAGGAATGTACTATTTTAACAGCAATTGATTGAACTTAAATGATAAATAAAACGTATCTTTTTCTTGTCAGGCCACTTGACTAAGGAAGAGCTTGATTTATGCAGATGAACAAGTCATTAGGACGAGAAGACAAGGAACAGGGGCACCCAACGACAATTTTCGGAAATATATCTGTTCGGAAGACGATTTGAGATCTAGAATTTTCGGAACATTTTTTGTAAAATTTCTTGCTTGCCTGCTTCTCCTAAGATTTTCGAACATCTAAAATATGGTATAATTGCCTATTTTTAACGGATTTTTACCCTAAAAAGGTCACCTATAATTTTCGGGAGCCTTTTTTCTGGCTGAAATTTTCGAAAAGGTAAGTTTTGATCCCAATAATTTTCGGATCACTAGACTTTCAGCTAGGAAATCCGAACAGATGAAAAATTTTTAGGGGATATAAATATGCCTATATCTACCGTTTAAATACCAAAATACTTTCAACAATGCTATGTTTTAGTGGTTTTGAACTATATTCTCGTTGGGTGCCCCTGAAGGAAGAGTGTTCATCTTAAATATGGAAAGTTCATGTGTACAAAGAACTTAACAGTGCTAGGTGCCTTACTATTTCCACTTTGCCACCTACATTTAGGATTTTTTTTTATTTAAGTTTTTGGCAATACTGTTTGACAGCTTCTGATGACTGCCAATTCAAATGGCTAATCAAACTGCAACAACTTGCCAGTGGTTTCAGATGTTTGCCGCTTGAGACTTTTGAAATTCCCATGAGAGTGGCTGATCAAAAATTTTCCTGTGCAAGGTTATAATCAAGAATCTTTTCTGAATGTTTTTCATTTCATAGTCAATAATGGATGGACAGTAGACATGCCTGAAAAGACAGTGGACAAACTTGGATGGACAGTGGGCAAACCCAAAACATTCTAACCTTGACCAATCAGGTAAATACTTGTGAATGTACACAGTTACTGTGAATCATGTGTCAGGTCATAATCATAAAACGTGTCTGAATGTCAAATTACTTACAGTAGTCGACAATGGATGGACAGTAGTCTGACATGTTTGGACAGTCAGTAGACAAACCTGGATGGGAATTGGCTGTGTTGAACTACGCTATGTACAGTCTGACCAAGGAAGTCAATAAAACTAGGTACACATGTAATTATTGAGTAAAATAAATATTAAGTTATTTATATTAACAAAAATCCCAGTGTCACTGTTAAACAAAAAAAGAGTTAAACTCATCAACAATAGATAAGTTTGGGGAATGGTGCCTAGAAAGGAGTGTGAGGCCACGAATCAAACCGAGCTGAATGCGTAGGGTATCCAATTGACAACCCTGTGAGCGGCAGCCACCCACCCGGCACCATCACACTGACAAGTCAGTGGACACACAAATACTTACCACATACTTACCAAAGCAAGAGGGAAGGGCGGGCCAGGAATAAGATCACAGCGCGAGCTACCCAACAGCATTAACAAAACGCAAATGACTTGACATCCGAAGCTGAGCTGTAAGCCATGTGGGGCCCCTGCACAAAACCTCCGGCCACCCCGCACCAGAACCCTGGGAGATACTGCTGGTCAGCATTGTCTTGCGTTTAACTTAGCCTAAATTGCATTTAGCCACATTTAAAACCAAAATACTGGTAACAATATCTGTTGTCTAAAGCTTTAGATTGGATCCCACATTAACTTATCATAATTATTGCCTGTTAAGTAACAGGATGCTAGACAGCAGAAATCATCATCAGACAGCATGGGCGTGGAGACATAGGAAAATGGGAAGCTGTTCACTTGGAGACACAAATAGGATGCTTAAAAATTGTTTCCAAGACAAGACAACAAGATGGTTTATTATTAGTAGTTTATCTGTTCAATTTTGTATCTATTTGGCCCAGCCCGGGAAGCCTTTGAACGTGGGATACAGCTGGCCCGGGGTTTTCCTCCTAGGGGCAAGTGGACATACAGGGAGGTTTTTCACCCAGCTGTTTTTCCACAACCCCAGTTCAGGTTAGTTGATTATTTCTTTAGCTTGATAGTCTTCAACTAGATTTTGATTAGAGACTCTTGACCAACACCTTGCTTTGGTTTGAAGTGAGTCAGTTTGATTGATGCTGACTTTACTACAACTCACTGAAGAACACAACGCTCAACGTTTTCATGACTTCACCAAACCTGGCAACAACACTCTTACTTGAGACAGAAAACAATACATGGATTGAGACTGAGACACCAAGACCTTACAAATGACTTATTCATGGCCTCAACAAACCAAACAACAAGCTATAATTTCAAACAGAACCAGCATAAAGCTGACCTAACAACAGATGAAGTAACAGACAACATCTAACACTGACAACTACATGTACTTACATGTGCAATGTACAATTAACATGTAATTATGATTCCAACTAACAAAAAGCAATTTACTTAACTTTCACACAGACCCAACACAAACCCAACACAAACTTGACTGTCTGACAAAAGATGGATAAAAACCACACAATGTCCTGAGACACCAACTTTACATCCTTCAGGATTCATGACATATTCATGACCTTAACAAGTAATCAACAAACTTTTAATTTGCTGTACACAAAACCAACACAAATTTGACGAACATTATGCTATGTAGATGGATTTAGACTATACATGCACATGGCAACATCTGACACTATTACTTATACGCTTGAAAACTGACTTATCATAACCTCTATCAGAAACCTAAAATCTGCACTTAACTCTAGCTCCTCAGGGTAGAATACTGCCGGAATACCACAGACTAAGATTCTGACTTAACCATGACCACCAAAACTTGACAGACTACAGAAACTGCACAAGCCACATGCATGGTACCAATGCAAATGTTAGCATTGAGTCAGATAATATTATAATTATGTATAATTATGTAGATGCATGTGACACCATTGTTCAAACAAGTGCCTTTTTTGAAGCAAACCCAACCTAGAGCTGTCACTGCATGGGATTAATTGGGTCATTGATTGGAAGCAGATCAGGTTTCTGATGCCGCATGTATTTTCACACCAGGTTGCTTTATAAAATTGATTTAGATTAAATTATTTAAGATGTGATGTTTGTTTGTGACGTTTGGGATGTAGATTGCAATGCTTTTACTCTTACTGCTTGTCATTCGGCAATCAGGGTTAGCAGGATAAGTAGTCAAAGACTGCAATCTGCACCCCAAGAGAATACATCGTAGGACAAACAATAACCCACTTTATATTGACCATTCTGCTACCATCTCTTCCACAACCAATTTTGTTTATTTTTAATAGATGAATATTATTGAGCGAACTACATGTACATGCTGCAGCAAAAATCTTTGACTCTAATTCATAAAAGTGCACCTAAACCCAAAATATTTTTTTTTGCTTAAATAAATCTTTGCACCTGTTTGAAACGCACTTCACCGTTGATGGTGGCAGTTTGATTTATAAACAAGGGAAGCATCTCACGCGGCCTCTTTTTACCTCATGGTATGACGTAAGTCATGCTATGGGGTTTAGGGTTTGGGGGTGAAATTCAATTAAAAATCACTCACTCACTCACTCACTTGTTAGACAATTAATTTATGCATTAAGCCTGGATTAAACAAGTTCTCCCATATCCCCCCTCCCCGACAAGTTTGTCTCATTGTTCAAAGTCACGCCATTGTCTCTGTGTACGTTTTTAGGGGGAGGTACAAAGGCGAGAATATGTCCAACTACTTGGACAGATTCAAAATGGCGTCCTGTCCCTTCGAAGCGTGATGGTTGTTTGTGGCCAAACCTGATCGGAACCTGCCTTTGTGGAGCGAAAAATGGAAAGAAAATTTGCTACAGAATACTCGACTGCAGAGAAATGGGCGTCGAAGTCCTAGAAGTGACGAATAACATGAACGATTCGTACGTGAAGATCCTTTACATTGTGTTTACGTGCGTAAGAGCGCGATAATGTTTCACCCACGAACAGGTAAATTTCGAAATATGCGGTGTTTTGAATTCGAATAACTGATTATGAGCTACTATGGGGCCTCTCGAAACTGTTGGAAACAGAGTTTTAGTTGGATTGAGGTTTAGGATGAACGCTTTATGATATCTGGGACAAACGTTAAGCCTTCCTCCTCCTATCGTATGGCATTTTGTGTAGAACATACAGCTTATAATTGAATAATGAGCACACTTTGAGATAATTTTCGCCATTCGTTCGGAAGGTTTTCGGAAAATGTCAGATGCCTGCATATTACACATGATGTTGACAAACATTGTATAGAATTTTTTCTTGTTGCTGTCATCATGCTTGAAGCATATTTAGTGGTACATTATGAATTGATAGTCGTGCAATACTTCAGCAGATAAAATTATATAGAAATCTTCCAATAAAAGCAGTGTAGCAATACCATCTGGACTTTTTTATTTATTTGTTTGCTTTTTAGCCAGACATGGTAACCATCTGTGAAAACAATGTATCACAATATTTTAAATGCAAGCACTATAGAAAAGACAATCATTTCATAGATAGAGAAGCAACTCATTACCTTTGCAATAATGCCCCCACCCCCCTCCCCCGCCGGGGGGATTAGTCCTAGAAAAATTGGAAGGGAATGTGCAGCCCGCTTCCCAAATCCTTCACCCTAGCTATGACCAAAATCTGCGATATTCCCTACCCGATTTATGACCTGACCAAAAATTCGAAACCCTGTTTATGATCTGACTCATAAATCAAAACCTTGTTTCTCACCAGAATTATAATAAGTTCCCTAGTTCAGACCAATATAAAATTACCATAAATGTAATTTGTGAAGGACTTTTGTTGATTTTCTTTTCGATAATGATGGCTTCTTAGAAACATACCCATATGAAGCCTAGTGCAAAACCATACCCTTTTTATCAGCAACATGGCCAAAATAAGCTAAAATTGATACCCTATTTATGACCAAAACAGCTGAAAACCATACCCTTTGGGGCTGCACATACCAATATATATCTCATATGAGGGAGTGACCCCCGGGGTGGAGAGGTGGAGAGAGGGGCGGGGGGTTTGTCAGACAGTCTAACATTTTTTTTTTTGAAGTAACTAACTTCAGTGTTCTGCTCTGTAATCCCTGATTGATTATCATAAATTGGTTAACAGCCCCACATACATTCTTTTCACTATAACAAGTTAGCTGGTGATTTTACCAAATCTGTGAATTATATGCTTCCCAGGAAGCTTATTGCAACAGGCAAGATTTTAAAATTCTACCAAACTTAATGACAACATAATGCTTCAATATCCGAAAAAAAAAGAAATAGTTATGTACCAGAATTGTAAATCACAACAATTATAACTTTTGAACAATAAAATATTTAATAATTACATTATTTTATTATTATTTCTTTTTAATAAAATCTACTAGTTTCCCTGATTTCATCAGCGAAAACATTATCTCGATTGATAAAATCCTTGCGTTTCTACAGGCGTTTGAACTCGCAATTGCTATGTTCACGACCGCGCAAAGTGGGATCTGGTTCGGGCTACCTGTGACGTCACTTCGGGAACCGAGCTGAAACACTCAAGAGACTTTCGACTGAGCTCAGAGGGCTGTCAAAACATTTTTGGGTTATCTGTGATTCATATTTTATCGAAACCGAGCAAGATTTTTACGTGAAAGAAATGTATTATCTAGCATTACAAATTGGAGTCTAGCTACGATTTGGACGACTGGGATGAACATTTCTTTTTTTTCCATTTCGAAGTGCGGGACGCCAGCGGAGATTCTCGCGTTGTAATTTTTGCCAGGATCAGGATCTACAATTTGCCGGTCCATTTGGGTTATAACGGTACAGGTAATGACAGTAGAGTTAGCATACAGCTCTTAAAGAGTTATAAAGCTGTAAATGGACACGAAGAGTCGGTAAGTTGGCTTTAAAGAACGTGCAGATTTCGGAGTTTCAAAACATTTTTAGATTCATGCAGACACTAATTTCCCAGCGAAATACAAGTGAAAATGCGATGCACTCGTGGTCACTTCTGTCTACTTCGCCAGATCAATGGTTGAAAACAGTTTTAACATGACAGATAAACAGAGATGTCGGCAAACAATATCCAAAGGCAAGGTAAATTTTCGCTTAATTACTGTCGCCTAACAGGAGTAGTACATGCATAGTCAATTACTGTAATTTTAGTATGCACGAACACAAGCTATACAAATTTGCATATTTCGTACCACTAAATCATGGCAAATCCTTTGTTAGGATATTGAAAAGAGGTTCAGTATAGTATCAGTTAAATGAACACATTTCTACTTCACTGTTATTTTGAATGAAATGTCCATTTTACGTACGCAAATAACCTGGGAGTTCTCGAATTTTTAGTTGCGTTTCGGTTGACTGACAATCGCATGAATTCTTCTTTCAGCACAATGAACTCCGTCGCTAGCTCAAGAGTCGAATCTTAATCGTTTGATTCACTTTTCTCACATAGTTATAAATGCTTGATCCATTCTAAGTTTGAAATTTAGATATATTTCGTTCCCCATAGAGTACCATAGACGAAGCTCAAAGAACGAAAGAATTCTGTATTCACGTATGGCTATTGAGATACTCGGTCGGATTACGGCTTCCGGAGTGCGTGTGTTTTTATTTAAATCCACAAATACATAGCTAGTTCACCAGTTGAGGCTCAACAATCTTAATCGCTTCGTTGTACATGTAAGACGCAGATTTCGTTTACTATTCGTTTAAAAATGTGTCTATTGCGAGTTAAAAAACAGATGCGTTTAGTTTACCGTGTGATTTCATGTGATGGACTTGGAGGATCGATTGCTTACGCTTGGAATAGTCAGATGGCTTCCAGCTTATCCAAAATTCGCGTCGTATGCGGCACCATGAAAATGTAAAGCTTTCTCTAGAGATAGAGAAGAATATACAGGCCATGAAAAGCTATAGGTTTTTATAGTACCGGCGAACCCGAGATCGAAGAACATCCTCGACGGCTCCCCGACTTTCGCTTCGCACAGATCAGCCCACTTCTTTGGTCTTTTTCTCGTTTCTGGTCGAGTTTCATCGGGATAGAGATATCGAATGAAGAGGAATACTCTATCCTGCGTATCCTGTATTGCTACAGTCTCCAACAACACATCTTCATTGCATTCTGCAACGATTTCGACACACACTATCGCATGCTCCCATATATTCTTCTCAGAAAGAAAACATTGTTATTCCCGAAATGACGTCAGAAGCCAACTCGTCCCATTCTCCGCTATTCCTCGGTCGTGAACATGGAAATGTGCAAAATTATAAACTTTGAAAATTCGTAGAAAATTAACAAAAATAGCTACAACGATAATTTTTTCGCAGTGGTGATCAGGAGAAAAAGGAAATTTATGTTAGCGAAAAAAAAAATTGGGGGGGTTAGTGGCACTTTAAAGGAACTGTGTAGTTCAATATAATATTTTTAATGCTCTGATCTCTACCATGAAAAAAGCATTTCCTATGCTTTGTGTCCACTCCCCCTCTGTCCACTCCAACCACTTTTACATCTGGCATGGCATGTGGCTTTCGATCATTGGGCCTTATTATATGGATATTTACTGTAGAGTGACAGGGTAAACAGTATCTTTTGGCAACATAAAAATGTCTCTTCAACAATACAAAAAAAAATAAATAAATAGTATTTCACGTCTCTACTACAACAACAGTCTCTTGTCCACACATAATGGTATCAATTGAAACAATCATTAACAAACTAACATACCAAATAATCCATTTTCCAGGAAAAAGGATCAGCAGATTGACTTTTTTCTGTTGATTAACAATGTTCCTGATTTCGAAAAAATGTCAATTCCCGTTCTGAACAATCTTTTCCTCAACAGTAACTCTCTTTTTGAATTAAGTCAATCCCTTCTTAAAACATAACAATTACAAGTGCCGGCACATGTTGCCTACGTCCAAAGGTATAAACTTTGCAAAAAACGCCAGATCACATGTTACTCAAGGGTGCAAACAATTCGTACCATGAGGTTGCTCTAAGGAGCCTTTGATTTCTCTTGCAGGTTTCTTTCCCGTCTCGCTCGACGGACTAAGCGAAAGAGGGACTACTCGTAGTCTATGACAGTGTTATCAATTTTTCCTAGTTTTTTTTTTTTCTAACATTATAGTTATAAACAATTTATTATTGAATTACAGTACCGGTCAAAGGGATTGCAGCATTACACGCGCGTAAAGCGCGTGTAGTACACGCACATTACACGCAGTGCCCACGCAGTGCCCACGCAGTGTCCACGCAGTGTCCACGCACCTTACACGCAAAGACAAGAAAATGCGTGTATTTACATGCGTGTATTTTGACTCATTAGACGTGATATTACGTGTAATTTTACACGCAGTCGTTCAACTGGAACTCATTAAGTGCGTGTAGTGAGAACAGAATATTTAAAGTGCGTGTAATGAAAACAAAGCATTTACCTTGTGTAACATTTATCATAGTGGACTGCACTGGATATAGTTTAATCTTTCGCCTTCTTGCTCTTGGTCGTAAAACGTTCCCGATAGAATCGAGCAGTTTCATTAAACTGGTTTACCGCTTCATGGTAAAATATTTTTTCCGTTCGAGTTTCAACAACAAGCGGCGCCAGCGAGCGACTGGCGTGTTATGAGATAACATGAACAATTATGTCGCTTTTTAATTCTAAATTACAGCAATCAGTGTACTTTAAAACAGTCCGAAGATTCATTAAAATATTTCGTACTCCAAAGCGTTACGAGTTTACCGGTATTCAAGAGCTTTTTTAGTCGCGTTTTTCCTTTTCGCGAGGAACCATAAGGGCGCCAGCGATTAACGAACTGAGGCTTGATGCACACGAAATAACAGCAAAAAAACATTATTTCGCTTGACATTTTCAGTTAATTTTAAACATCAGTTAGATTTTGCTATAAAAGTTTCGATTCTATTTAAACAGAAGTGATGGCAATTAGCAAATTAAGAGAGAGTACGCGAGTATCTATTTCATTGTTGTTCGAAGGAACAGGAGTGAAATGGCATTTTGTGCGCATTTACGTTGCGACATACGTCGTTCGTCTTTTAACGTAAATGTAAACGAAATTCAGAGATCTCTAAGAATTAAGTTTCGACGTTAAGCAGAAGTGCGGGCTGTTACAGATTACGAAAGAAGATTTGTTTCTTAGGTGCTCGTTTGTTATTTATACATGAGCTCGTTATTAATTCATACACGCAAATGCGTGTATGAATAACAAAGGCTTCCTCTTCCAGTTTAAATACACGCATACCGGTGAAATTACACGCAAATGCGTGTAACTACCTGAAGAGTAAATTTTACACGCAGTTAATTACACGCACTGCCCACGCACTGTCCACGCACTGTCCACGCACTGTCCACGCACTGTCCACGAATACTACACGCAGACTACACGCATTTTACGCGCGTGTAGGTGCTGCAATCCCTTTGACCTGTACTGTAAGTGTTTGTGATATCCAGAATAATCAAGGTTGAGGTAGGAGTTATCAGCCAAAGCTGAAGGCTGAGGTTTGGCTTCGGCTGATAACCCTTGCGAGACCTTGATTATTCTGGATATCACAAAACTGAATCTTATAATAAGTTTATTACACATAGACTATAATTGAACAAAAAAGGGAGTCATTAGTTTGCTTCTTTTCTGATAGAAAGCAACACAAAGTGCGCAGAATTGACATGATTACCCTTGGAAATCATGCACCGTGGTTAGACATGGCATCATTACTCTTGACCTTGAGTGTCCTTGACATGATTATTGTATGTCTGCAGCTAGATGACATCACAAGCGCTGATTTCAAAAATTCACTGTATGTTTTCGGCCAATCAGAAAAGTAGGGAGTTCAGTGTATAGTAATACCAGTAATTATTGGTCGTTATTATTGCTTCCTTTGTTTATATTATTTAATCTACTCAGTGTATACATATTGAGCAGATCTGCAAGCTAATTAGCCCAAATTGAAATTAAACAAGCAAAAAACATTAGTTCTTATATTCAGGTGGTGCAACAAAACTTGCATTGACTAGTTACATGTAGATGAATGATAGTGTTATTGTGTCCATGCCACCATATTTACCTTCCTGACTGAATTTATTACTTTCAATGACCAAAATGTTCTTTAAGTTGCAAATTTTGCATGCCTTAAACCACAAGATATGACGCTACTTGATTATAGAAATGTTTGAGTGGCAATGGCAATGAAGAATTAACCATTTTTGTCACTCCTTTTTAGAATTGGGCAATTTTGTTTTCCAAAGTCATTAATTTTTCATTCCATTTCAGTTTCTCAATTTTTGATTCAATTATTCCTTGCTATTGGTGATAGTTAATATTAAGATTTGACAAAATACATGTAAGATCAACAGTCTGCATTTTTTATTTCAGTTATGTTCCTTTTTCTTTTGGTATTCTGTTATTTTATTTTAGTCAACACACAGCATCTTGATGTTTTAACGTATCAAGTATATAACAAACCTTTTTGCCAAGCCTCCCAAAAAATGATCACAGCGTTAATAATGTTACTTTCATAATGCAGACTGTTGATGAACAATAGTTTAATTGAATTTGATTTGCACAGGTTGCTTGGTTCTTTTTTGGTGTTGCAAGTCGTCATTTTTGAAGGCTTCTTTAGGCCTCCTTCAAACTTTTTCTTTGCTTAATTTCTGCTACAAATCATTCAGATTTTTTCAACTGTTTTCTTTTTTAAGCTTACAGGCATTCTTTTTTTGCTTGGTACCCTAAGCACACATGCTCACAGTATAGCTTAAGGTTTCAAACTTGTTTCATTCTTTCTGGACATGCAGCACTTAGAAACAGCCATGTTCTCTTTATTAGCTTTCTTCTAATGCTAATGAGCTTGCAGGCATCTACTAATTAAGTTGTTAGGTTCTTATTTAATTCCAGGACAGACGGTGGCACACACATCAAGATCAAAGATTGATCAAATTTAAATCTAGTCAGTCATGTCCCTGCTGGGTTGCAGAAGCTCTGCCTCTGAGAAGGCGTGTTTCTGATGTTCTCTGAAATATTCCAACTGAGAAATCCTGGGAAACTTTATCTGATCCTGTAATTCAAGCCGGGACAGTTGGGCACTTGGAAAAGTCGGCCGTTTGCTTCCAAGCGGGGTGGACAGTGTGAAGGAAGGCGAGAGTTCGCTTTTCATGTCTTTAGGGTTTCACTTAATTTGTCACAATACCACACCAACAATTTCGGCCTGGCAAGATGCTTGTTTGAAGTCAATGTATCGGGAAATTTTCCACAACCAAGGACGTAAAACAGGAGTTCTAAATTGTGGAGCTCAAGGAAGGTGCATCTCTAGAGAAAGCAGAGATAGAGGAGATCACTGAGTTTCATCGGTCTGACTTGACATTAAATTGAGCCGAGTCACCGAGGGTCTCTCTGATTGAGTTGCTACTGGGTCAGGTTTTCTCTTTTTTCTAGGTTCAGTAAATAAACTAAACTTAAATAGACTTCAAAATAAAATAACAGAATACCAAAAGTAAAATAAGGAACATAACGAAAAAAAAAATGTCAGACTGTTGATCTTACATGTATTTTGTCAAATCTTAATATTAACTATCACCAATAGCAAGGAATAATTGAATCAAAAATTGAGAAACTGAAATGGAATGAAAAATTAATGACTTTGGAAAACAAAATTGCCCAATTCTAAAAAGGAGTGACAAAAATGGTTAATTCTTCATTGCCATTGCCACTCAAACATTTCTATAATCAAGTAGCGTCATATCTTGTGGTTTAAGGCATGCAAAATTTGCAACTTAAAGAACATTTTGGTCATTGAAAGTAATAAATTCAGTCAGGAAGGTAAATATGGTGGCATGGACACAATAACACTATCATTCATCTACATGTAACTAGTCAATGCAAGTTTTGTTGCACCACCTGAATATAAGAACTAATGTTTTTTGCTTGTTTAATTTCAATTTGGGCTAATTAGCTTGCAGATCTGCTCAATATGTATACACTGAGTAGATTAAATAATATAAACAAAGGAAGCAATAATAACGACCAATAATTACTGGTATTACTATACACTGAACTCCCTACTTTTCTGATTGGCCGAAAACATACAGTGAATTTTTGAAATCAGCGCTTGTGATGTCATCTAGCTGCAGACATACAATAATCATGTCAAGGACACTCAAGGTCAAGAGTAATGATGCCATGTCTAACCACGGTGCATGATTTCCAAGGGTAATCATGTCAATTCTGCGCACTTTGTGTTGCTTTCTATCAGAAAAGAAGCAAACTAATGACTCCCTTTTTTGTTCAATTATAGTCTATGTGTAATAAACTTATTATAAGATTCAGTTTTGTGATATCCAGAATAATCAAGGTCTCGCAAGGGTTATCAGCCGAAGCCAAACCTCAGCCTTCAGCTTTGGCTGATAACTCCTACCTCAACCTTGATTATTCTGGATATCACAAACACTTACAGTACAGGTCAAAGGGATTGCAGCACCTACACGCGCGTAAAATGCGTGTAGTCTGCGTGTAGTATTCGTGGACAGTGCGTGGACAGTGCGTGGACAGTGCGTGGACAGTGCGTGGGCAGTGCGTGTAATTAACTGCGTGTAAAATTTACTCTTCAGGTAGTTACACGCATTTGCGTGTAATTTCACCGGTATGCGTGTATTTAAACTGGAAGAGGAAGCCTTTGTTATTCATACACGCATTTGCGTGTATGAATTAATAACGAGCTCATGTATAAATAACAAACGAGCACCTAAGAAACAAATCTTCTTTCGTAATCTGTAACAGCCCGCACTTCTGCTTAACGTCGAAACTTAATTCTTAGAGATCTCTGAATTTCGTTTACATTTACGTTAAAAGACGAACGACGTATGTCGCAACGTAAATGCGCACAAAATGCCATTTCACTCCTGTTCCTTCGAACAACAATGAAATAGATACTCGCGTACTCTCTCTTAATTTGCTAATTGCCATCACTTCTGTTTAAATAGAATCGAAACTTTTATAGCAAAATCTAACTGATGTTTAAAATTAACTGAAAATGTCAAGCGAAATAATGTTTTTTTGCTGTTATTTCGTGTGCATCAAGCCTCAGTTCGTTAATCGCTGGCGCCCTTATGGTTCCTCGCGAAAAGGAAAAACGCGACTAAAAAAGCTCTTGAATACCGGTAAACTCGTAACGCTTTGGAGTACGAAATATTTTAATGAATCTTCGGACTGTTTTAAAGTACACTGATTGCTGTAATTTAGAATTAAAAAGCGACATAATTGTT
>JAHPZR010013897.1:0-13203 GCA_019787425.1 Platygyra sinensis
TTTCGCCAAAGTTCTCCGTACGATATTATTTTTCTTTCGAAAACGAGCCACATAGACGAGCAGTTTCCAAGTTTGTAACATTAAGTTCAATTTCATTGGCTTTGAAACTTTGTTTTTAGCAGGTTATATTGTTGCTATGGTAACCTTTTGTGCCACAAAATGAACAGCAACTTGTTCATCGATGATTGGGCACTTTGTTGATACCATGATTTTGGCATCAACCGATAAAGAGTGGTTATAATGACCCATCAAACTCGAAGTCTTGAAAAGTACTGGAAACTGCAACCAGCCACCTTAAGGTTATTCCTCACAATTGCACTGCGCATCCTTTCTGCGCATAATTTATGGCGTCATTTAGCGCGCCCGTGTGCACGCGCATATTGAAAACATGGCGAATTTGCCTTGATATTGAGCGCTGTCAGTTGGAAAATGGCTATAGCTCACCAACGAGCACGGGCACCCCAACTTTTTTTTTCAGTTATTGTAATCAACTTATCATAATTTTTGCTTGAGGAAAGACTGATCTGATTCCTATTGCTAAGAATTGAATAAATAACGAAAATAGCAAGTAAACTGTGGCCTTTTCTATTTTGCCCTATGGTAACCATGTCAAGAAATTTGGTTGAAATTTTAATCAAGAATTCAGCTTTCTGTCTAAATCAAACTTAAAAAGTTTATTTGTGTCCGATACAATGCATTGACTCCAGTTTAATGCGTGTTCTCGTGAGTCTCGGTCACAAAAATTTGCAATTATTACTGGGAATGCGTTCTTGTAATAAGCATTAAATAATGCCAAAATGGGTCATTTTCAATGCCCCAGTGCTCCTTAATGAGCATGGGCACCCCCCTTTTTTATTCCAAAATTGAAGTTCTCATATGATAAATATTCAGTGGGCAAATTTTGAACGAAAATCTATTGTCAGATTTATTTCAGAAGAATTACCTCAAGCTCCCTAAATCTCATCTTTGTGGGGTTTGACTAGGCAAACATGACATACGCGCGGCCATTTTCATTTATTGCAGACTTGAAGTGTTCATTGCGAGAGTTGAAGTTTTCTTGCCTTCCTCTTACACCAAAATGCGCCTCGTAGTCAGAAATCTCCGAGAACCTCTTCAAGATCTTCGAGCGAGAGATTTTCAATGGCTTTCGGATTTTTTCTCTCCAAATATCTGCGTAGCTAAGTTTCGGTCGAGTTTGTTTCTATTTTTGTTTACTACTGCTTCTTCATACCAAGCTTTTTGGTTTGTCGTCAACGGCAAACCTGAATTTATCCGATCAAATGCGACCGATAAAATTAAAATTTAATTGTTCAGTTATCGATACATGACAATTTGGGATAAATTGTTCAGCTTCCAACCAATCAGAAGCGAGTATTTACGGTTATAAATTTCACGCGGCGTAAAGCGTGATGGTAAGGTGATCCCGCGTAAAACCGTCTTTCCCGCGAAAAGTTTACCCGACGTCATTTTTTTTTCCCGTGACGCGGAAGACACTGGCAACGAAAGAGAATCCAAACTTTGCGACGGGAGCTAGCAGTTTTGAGAGGTTTGTAAACTTATTTTTGTGCCAATACCACGATTAATATGGCATCTATGGAAACGGTTAGCATATTTCTCTCGTTTGGCTGGATTTGGGTGCAGGGAAAATGGCTGGGACGGCTACAGATCACTGAAATGAAGACCCTCTTTGTATAGTACTGTATAGCTGCCGTGCAAATTATTCCGCAAAACTGCTTCTAAAGGTAAGCTTAAAACCAAAAGCTGCTGTATGGGAAAATTATTTTTTCTACTGGTGTTTCTCAGTTGCCATTGCCCAAGTAAGTATGAAGTTAAATGAATGTCGAGCTTTTATAATTTATACAGCGGGAAGTTCGGATGTTTCTGCAGGTACCGGAAGGCTTTGTATTTTTGGTAACTTGGTATTAGTCTATTTTTGGAGTTGTTTTGTTTCCTGTCTTTTATTTCTTTTGTTTTACATAAGCTTACGTAATCTGTGCTCCGGTACCCTCAGAAAGATCCGGAAATTCAAACTAAAAGAAATATAAATTCTCACTACATCCCAAGGTTGCATTTAGTTTAGGGTACGCCGAAGATCTTCGGCGGGGGATTTTAAAATTTTGCGGCGTACCAGCGTGTGATCGACAAGATGTCTCCGTACTGAAGCGTGACTGGCGTACCTCTACAGTTGCTTGTCAACGATAAGCGAAACCTGAATCAATATTAGCTGGCTCTTATGGCCTCTATAGTCTCCAGGATTTCTCTTAGCCACCCCTTTTTCGCGGCAGAACGGCGGCAAAAGATCTGGACCCGGGGGCAATTATTGGCGTAGTACGGTGCAGTATGCTACAAATAGCGTTGAATTGTGGCCTACTTGACAAACATTTTCAAAGCCCTCGGCGTAACTTCGGCGTGGGGTCTATGCGGAATGCACCCTGGACTACATCTCGCACGTGCCCGCCATTGTTTAGAAAAAGTATCCGACACTCCCGGGGGGCGTACGGTTTTCGGTACGGTTTTCGGTATGGTTTTCGTACTCTAGCCTTGATATGGGTATTATTTTAAGCCAAGTTTTTATCATTATCGAAAAGAAAATCAACAAAAGCCATTTAGAAATTATGTTTACGGTAATTTAGCATTGGTTTAAACTTGGGATCTAATTATAACAGAGGTCTGAAACAGGATTTTGATGTAAGGTTCAGGTCATAAATAGGGTATCGAATTTTTGGTCAGGTCATAAATAGGGTAGGGTTCATCACAGATTTTGGCCATAAATAGGGTAAAGGTTTTGGGAAGCGGGCTGCACACCTCCACCCAATTTTTCTGGGAGTACCCCCCCCCCCCCCCCCCCCCCCTTCAGGCCGACACTGGCTTTTGTTTGAGGTTATAAGCTTACAGAACGAAACCCCAGCCTCTTAGAAAACTTCTCAGACAATACAAAAGTGCTAGAAGTCGCAAAAAGTATTTTTAAGACACAGAGGATATTCTTTTTAATTTTGCACGACTTGTAGCTTTGACCTTCTTTTTTTGTAAACTTTTTTATCCTTTATCACTATCAAATCCACTATGAACATAAGCTATTTAGCGTTGCCTGTAATTTTCCTTGTCCCAATTTTTCGTTGAAAATTGGAGTAAATGATGTTATATTCTCAAAAATACAATTACCGGTAGTGCAGCAATTCACACAAAGAAGAACAAAACCTTTGGCCTCTGTATCATTCATGCCATTTTCCACACTAATTGTTGTTACAATTCAAACGTACGCTCCATTCTTCGTAATAGATTGAAATTTGCCAAGATATCCAGGGAAGACCTACTCAGTGTGAAAATGTAAAAAAATGGATATCGAAATTTCATTATAGGGGCACTTTAAGTCTTCATTATAGTTTTCTTTTGTCTTGAATCACCATGCTATCATATACCTTTCTAAATGTCGTGAATAAATAAAATGGGTGACTACTTTCCGGCAATTTTCTCAAAGCATGCTAAAATTTGCTGACCTGGCATTACAATGTTACACTTCCACTCAGTTTGTGTTAACCCAGCCACACTGAGGGTAAACCGTGAGAGCAAACAGAAAATCATTATGTGGTCTTGTTTTTTTTTAGCAAGAAAACATCAACAAGAAATGTGTTCCTGTACAATGTATACTTAATATATGCTATGAGCCATGAGACTGTGTGCAAAAGCTTTAGACTGTCTTAGAATTGATAAAGCCTCCTATACAATATATTTCTCAAGTTTCAGTTTTGCTATGAACTAACAGGTGAACAGGAGAGGAATGTACTATTTTAACAGCAATTGATTGAACTTAAATGATAAATAAAACGTATCTTTTTCTTGTCAGGCCACTTGACTAAGGAAGAGCTTGATTTATGCAGATGAACAAGTCATTAGGACGAGAAGACAAGGAACAGGGGCACCCAACGACAATTTTCGGAAATATATCTGTTCGGAAGACGATTTGAGATCTAGAATTTTCGGAACATTTTTTGTAAAATTTCTTGCTTGCCTGCTTCTCCTAAGATTTTCGAACATCTAAAATATGGTATAATTGCCTATTTTTAACGGATTTTTACCCTAAAAAGGTCACCTATAATTTTCGGGAGCCTTTTTTCTGGCTGAAATTTTCGAAAAGGTAAGTTTTGATCCCAATAATTTTCGGATCACTAGACTTTCAGCTAGGAAATCCGAACAGATGAAAAATTTTTAGGGATATAAATATGCCTATATCTACCGTTTAAATACCAAAATACTTTCAACAATGCTATGTTTTAGTGGTTTTGAACTATATTCTCGTTGGGTGCCCCTGAAGGAAGAGTGTTCATCTTAAATATGGAAAGTTCATGTGTACAAAGAACTTAACAGTGCTAGGTGCCTTACTATTTCCACTTTGCCACCTACATTTAGGATTTTTTTTTATTTAAGTTTTTGGCAATACTGTTTGACAGCTTCTGATGACTGCCAATTCAAATGGCTAATCAAACTGCAACAACTTGCCAGTGGTTTCAGATGTTTGCCGCTTGAGACTTTTGAAATTCCCATGAGAGTGGCTGATCAAAAATTTTCCTGTGCAAGGTTATAATCAAGAATCTTTTCTGAATGTTTTTCATTTCATAGTCAATAATGGATGGACAGTAGACATGCCTGAAAAGACAGTGGACAAACTTGGATGGACAGTGGGCAAACCCAAAACATTCTAACCTTGACCAATCAGGTAAATACTTGTGAATGTACACAGTTACTGTGAATCATGTGTCAGGTCATAATCATAAAACGTGTCTGAATGTCAAATTACTTACAGTAGTCGACAATGGATGGACAGTAGTCTGACATGTTTGGACAGTCAGTAGACAAACCTGGATGGGAATTGGCTGTGTTGAACTACGCTATGTACAGTCTGACCAAGGAAGTCAATAAAACTAGGTACACATGTAATTATTGAGTAAAATAAATATTAAGTTATTTATATTAACAAAAATCCCAGTGTCACTGTTAAACAAAAAAAGAGTTAAACTCATCAACAATAGATAAGTTTGGGGAATGGTGCCTAGAAAGGAGTGTGAGGCCACGAATCAAACCGAGCTGAATGCGTAGGGTATCCAATTGACAACCCTGTGAGCGGCAGCCACCCACCCGGCACCATCACACTGACAAGTCAGTGGACACACAAATACTTACCACATACTTACCAAAGCAAGAGGGAAGGGCGGGCCAGGAATAAGATCACAGCGCGAGCTACCCAACAGCATTAACAAAACGCAAATGACTTGACATCCGAAGCTGAGCTGTAAGCCATGTGGGGCCCCTGCACAAAACCTCCGGCCACCCCGCACCAGAACCCTGGGAGATACTGCTGGTCAGCATTGTCTTGCGTTTAACTTAGCCTAAATTGCATTTAGCCACATTTAAAACCAAAATACTGGTAACAATATCTGTTGTCTAAAGCTTTAGATTGGATCCCACATTAACTTATCATAATTATTGCCTGTTAAGTAACAGGATGCTAGACAGCAGAAATCATCATCAGACAGCATGGGCGTGGAGACATAGGAAAATGGGAAGCTGTTCACTTGGAGACACAAATAGGATGCTTAAAAATTGTTTCCAAGACAAGACAACAAGATGGTTTATTATTAGTAGTTTATCTGTTCAATTTTGTATCTATTTGGCCCAGCCCGGGAAGCCTTTGAACGTGGGATACAGCTGGCCCGGGGTTTTCCTCCTAGGGGCAAGTGGACATACAGGGAGGTTTTTCACCCAGCTGTTTTTCCACAACCCCAGTTCAGGTTAGTTGATTATTTCTTTAGCTTGATAGTCTTCAACTAGATTTTGATTAGAGACTCTTGACCAACACCTTGCTTTGGTTTGAAGTGAGTCAGTTTGATTGATGCTGACTTTACTACAACTCACTGAAGAACACAACGCTCAACGTTTTCATGACTTCACCAAACCTGGCAACAACACTCTTACTTGAGACAGAAAACAATACATGGATTGAGACTGAGACACCAAGACCTTACAAATGACTTATTCATGGCCTCAACAAACCAAACAACAAGCTATAATTTCAAACAGAACCAGCATAAAGCTGACCTAACAACAGATGAAGTAACAGACAACATCTAACACTGACAACTACATGTACTTACATGTGCAATGTACAATTAACATGTAATTATGATTCCAACTAACAAAAAGCAATTTACTTAACTTTCACACAGACCCAACACAAACCCAACACAAACTTGACTGTCTGACAAAAGATGGATAAAAACCACACAATGTCCTGAGACACCAACTTTACATCCTTCAGGATTCATGACATATTCATGACCTTAACAAGTAATCAACAAACTTTTAATTTGCTGTACACAAAACCAACACAAATTTGACGAACATTATGCTATGTAGATGGATTTAGACTATACATGCACATGGCAACATCTGACACTATTACTTATACGCTTGAAAACTGACTTATCATAACCTCTATCAGAAACCTAAAATCTGCACTTAACTCTAGCTCCTCAGGGTAGAATACTGCCGGAATACCACAGACTAAGATTCTGACTTAACCATGACCACCAAAACTTGACAGACTACAGAAACTGCACAAGCCACATGCATGGTACCAATGCAAATGTTAGCATTGAGTCAGATAATATTATAATTATGTATAATTATGTAGATGCATGTGACACCATTGTTCAAACAAGTGCCTTTTTTGAAGCAAACCCAACCTAGAGCTGTCACTGCATGGGATTAATTGGGTCATTGATTGGAAGCAGATCAGGTTTCTGATGCCGCATGTATTTTCACACCAGGTTGCTTTATAAAATTGATTTAGATTAAATTATTTAAGATGTGATGTTTGTTTGTGACGTTTGGGATGTAGATTGCAATGCTTTTACTCTTACTGCTTGTCATTCGGCAATCAGGGTTAGCAGGATAAGTAGTCAAAGACTGCAATCTGCACCCCAAGAGAATACATCGTAGGACAAACAATAACCCACTTTATATTGACCATTCTGCTACCATCTCTTCCACAACCAATTTGTTTATTTTTAATAGATGAATATTATTGAGCGAACTACATGTACATGCTGCAGCAAAAATCTTTGACTCTAATTCATAAAAGTGCACCTAAACCCAAAATATTTTTTTTTGCTTAAATAAATCTTTGCCACCTGTTTGAAACGCACTTCACCGTTGATGGTGGCAGTTTGATTTATAAACAAGGGAAGCATCTCACGCGGCCTCTTTTTACCTCATGGTATGACGTAAGTCATGCTATGGGGTTTAGGGTTTGGGGGTGAAATTCAATTAAAAATCACTCACTCACTCACTCACTTGTTAGACAATTAATTTATGCATTAAGCCTGGATTAAACAAGTTCTCCCATATCCCCCCTCCCCGACAAGTTTGTCTCATTGTTCAAAGTCACGCCATTGTCTCTGTGTACGTTTTTAGGGGGAGGTACAAAGGCGAGAATATGTCCAACTACTTGGACAGATTCAAAATGGCGTCCTGTCCCTTCGAAGCGTGATGGTTGTTTGTGGCCAAACCTGATCGGAACCTGCCTTTGTGGAGCGAAAAATGGAAAGAAAATTTGCTACAGAATACTCGACTGCAGAGAAATGGGCGTCGAAGTCCTAGAAGTGACGAATAACATGAACGATTCGTACGTGAAGATCCTTTACATTGTGTTTACGTGCGTAAGAGCGCGATAATGTTTCACCCACGAACAGGTAAATTTCGAAATATGCGGTGTTTTGAATTCGAATAACTGATTATGAGCTACTATGGGGCCTCTCGAAACTGTTGGAAACAGAGTTTTAGTTGGATTGAGGTTTAGGATGAACGCTTTATGATATCTGGGACAAACGTTAAGCCTTCCTCCTCCTATCGTATGGCATTTTGTGTAGAACATACAGCTTATAATTGAATAATGAGCACACTTTGAGATAATTTTCGCCATTCGTTCGGAAGGTTTTCGGAAAATGTCAGATGCCTGCATATTACACATGATGTTGACAAACATTGTATAGAATTTTTTCTTGTTGCTGTCATCATGCTTGAAGCATATTTAGTGGTACATTATGAATTGATAGTCGTGCAATACTTCAGCAGATAAAATTATATAGAAATCTTCCAATAAAAGCAGTGTAGCAATACCATCTGGACTTTTTTATTTATTTGTTTGCTTTTTAGCCAGACATGGTAACCATCTGTGAAAACAATGTATCACAATATTTTAAATGCAAGCACTATAGAAAAGACAATCATTTCATAGATAGAGAAGCAACTCATTACCTTTGCAATAATGCCCCCACCCCCCTCCCCCGCCGGGGGGATTAGTCCTAGAAAAATTGGAAGGGAATGTGCAGCCCGCTTCCCAAATCCTTCACCCTAGCTATGACCAAAATCTGCGATATTCCCTACCCGATTTATGACCTGACCAAAAATTCGAAACCCTGTTTATGATCTGACTCATAAATCAAAACCTTGTTTCTCACCAGAATTATAATAAGTTCCCTAGTTCAGACCAATATAAAATTACCATAAATGTAATTTGTGAAGGACTTTTGTTGATTTTCTTTTCGATAATGATGGCTTCTTAGAAACATACCCATATGAAGCCTAGTGCAAAACCATACCCTTTTTATCAGCAACATGGCCAAAATAAGCTAAAATTGATACCCTATTTATGACCAAAACAGCTGAAAACCATACCCTTTGGGGCTGCACATACCAATATATATCTCATATGAGGGAGTGACCCCCGGGGTGGAGAGGTGGAGAGAGGGGCGGGGGGTTTGTCAGACAGTCTAACATTTTTTTTTTTGAAGTAACTAACTTCAGTGTTCTGCTCTGTAATCCCTGATTGATTATCATAAATTGGTTAACAGCCCCACATACATTCTTTTCACTATAACAAGTTAGCTGGTGATTTTACCAAATCTGTGAATTATATGCTTCCCAGGAAGCTTATTGCAACAGGCAAGATTTTAAAATTCTACCAAACTTAATGACAACATAATGCTTCAATATCCGAAAAAAAAAGAAATAGTTATGTACCAGAATTGTAAATCACAACAATTATAACTTTTGAACAATAAAATATTTAATAATTACATTATTTTATTATTATTTCTTTTTAATAAAATCTACTAGTTTCCCTGATTTCATCAGCGAAAACATTATCTCGATTGATAAAATCCTTGCGTTTCTACAGGCGTTTGAACTCGCAATTGCTATGTTCACGACCGCGCAAAGTGGGATCTGGTTCGGGCTACCTGTGACGTCACTTCGGGAACCGAGCTGAAACACTCAAGAGACTTTCGACTGAGCTCAGAGGGCTGTCAAAACATTTTTGGGTTATCTGTGATTCATATTTTATCGAAACCGAGCAAGATTTTTACGTGAAAGAAATGTATTATCTAGCATTACAAATTGGAGTCTAGCTACGATTTGGACGACTGGGATGAACATTTCTTTTTTTTCCATTTCGAAGTGCGGGACGCCAGCGGAGATTCTCGCGTTGTAATTTTTGCCAGGATCAGGATCTACAATTTGCCGGTCCATTTGGGTTATAACGGTACAGGTAATGACAGTAGAGTTAGCATACAGCTCTTAAAGAGTTATAAAGCTGTAAATGGACACGAAGAGTCGGTAAGTTGGCTTTAAAGAACGTGCAGATTTCGGAGTTTCAAAACATTTTTAGATTCATGCAGACACTAATTTCCCAGCGAAATACAAGTGAAAATGCGATGCACTCGTGGTCACTTCTGTCTACTTCGCCAGATCAATGGTTGAAAACAGTTTTAACATGACAGATAAACAGAGATGTCGGCAAACAATATCCAAAGGCAAGGTAAATTTTCGCTTAATTACTGTCGCCTAACAGGAGTAGTACATGCATAGTCAATTACTGTAATTTTAGTATGCACGAACACAAGCTATACAAATTTGCATATTTCGTACCACTAAATCATGGCAAATCCTTTGTTAGGATATTGAAAAGAGGTTCAGTATAGTATCAGTTAAATGAACACATTTCTACTTCACTGTTATTTTGAATGAAATGTCCATTTTACGTACGCAAATAACCTGGGAGTTCTCGAATTTTTAGTTGCGTTTCGGTTGACTGACAATCGCATGAATTCTTCTTTCAGCACAATGAACTCCGTCGCTAGCTCAAGAGTCGAATCTTAATCGTTTGATTCACTTTTCTCACATAGTTATAAATGCTTGATCCATTCTAAGTTTGAAATTTAGATATATTTCGTTCCCCATAGAGTACCATAGACGAAGCTCAAAGAACGAAAGAATTCTGTATTCACGTATGGCTATTGAGATACTCGGTCGGATTACGGCTTCCGGAGTGCGTGTGTTTTTATTTAAATCCACAAATACATAGCTAGTTCACCAGTTGAGGCTCAACAATCTTAATCGCTTCGTTGTACATGTAAGACGCAGATTTCGTTTACTATTCGTTTAAAAATGTGTCTATTGCGAGTTAAAAAACAGATGCGTTTAGTTTACCGTGTGATTTCATGTGATGGACTTGGAGGATCGATTGCTTACGCTTGGAATAGTCAGATGGCTTCCAGCTTATCCAAAATTCGCGTCGTATGCGGCACCATGAAAATGTAAAGCTTTCTCTAGAGATAGAGAAGAATATACAGGCCATGAAAAGCTATAGGTTTTTATAGTACCGGCGAACCCGAGATCGAAGAACATCCTCGACGGCTCCCCGACTTTCGCTTCGCACAGATCAGCCCACTTCTTTGGTCTTTTTCTCGTTTCTGGTCGAGTTTCATCGGGATAGAGATATCGAATGAAGAGGAATACTCTATCCTGCGTATCCTGTATTGCTACAGTCTCCAACAACACATCTTCATTGCATTCTGCAACGATTTCGACACACACTATCGCATGCTCCCATATATTCTTCTCAGAAAGAAAACATTGTTATTCCCGAAATGACGTCAGAAGCCAACTCGTCCCATTCTCCGCTATTCCTCGGTCGTGAACATGGAAATGTGCAAAATTATAAACTTTGAAAATTCGTAGAAAATTAACAAAAATAGCTACAACGATAATTTTTTCGCAGTGGTGATCAGGAGAAAAAGGAAATTTATGTTAGCGAAAAAAAAAATTGGGGGGGTTAGTGGCACTTTAAAGGAACTGTGTAGTTCAATATAATATTTTTAATGCTCTGATCTCTACCATGAAAAAAGCATTTCCTATGCTTTGTGTCCACTCCCCCTCTGTCCACTCCAACCACTTTTACATCTGGCATGGCATGTGGCTTTCGATCATTGGGCCTTATTATATGGATATTTACTGTAGAGTGACAGGGTAAACAGTATCTTTTGGCAACATAAAAATGTCTCTTCAACAATACAAAAAAAAAATAAATAAATAGTATTTCACGTCTCTACTACAACAACAGTCTCTTGTCCACACATAATGGTATCAATTGAAACAATCATTAACAAACTAACATACCAAATAATCCATTTTCCAGGAAAAAGGATCAGCAGATTGACTTTTTTCTGTTGATTAACAATGTTCCTGATTTCGAAAAAATGTCAATTCCCGTTCTGAACAATCTTTTCCTCAACAGTAACTCTCTTTTTGAATTAAGTCAATCCCTTCTTAAAACATAACAATTACAAGTGCCGGCACATGTTGCCTACGTCCAAAGGTATAAACTTTGCAAAAAACGCCAGATCACATGTTACTCAAGGGTGCAAACAATTCGTACCATGAGGTTGCTCTAAGGAGCCTTTGATTTCTCTTGCAGGTTTCTTTCCCGTCTCGCTCGACGGACTAAGCGAAAGAGGGACTACTCGTAGTCTATGACAGTGTTATCAATTTTTCCTAGTTTTTTTTTTTCTAACATTATAGTTATAAACAATTTATTATTGAATTACAGTACCGGTCAAAGGGATTGCAGCATTACACGCGCGTAAAGCGCGTGTAGTACACGCACATTACACGCAGTGCCCACGCAGTGCCCACGCAGTGTCCACGCAGTGTCCACGCACCTTACACGCAAAGACAAGAAAATGCGTGTATTTACATGCGTGTATTTTGACTCATTAGACGTGATATTACGTGTAATTTTACACGCAGTCGTTCAACTGGAACTCATTAAGTGCGTGTAGTGAGAACAGAATATTTAAAGTGCGTGTAATGAAAACAAAGCATTTACCTTGTGTAACATTTATCATAGTGGACTGCACTGGATATAGTTTAATCTTTCGCCTTCTTGCTCTTGGTCGTAAAACGTTCCCGATAGAATCGAGCAGTTTCATTAAACTGGTTTACCGCTTCATGGTAAAATATTTTTTCCGTTCGAGTTTCAACAACAAGCGGCGCCAGCGAGCGACTGGCGTGTTATGAGATAACATGAACAATTATGTCGCTTTTTAATTCTAAATTACAGCAATCAGTGTACTTTAAAACAGTCCGAAGATTCATTAAAATATTTCGTACTCCAAAGCGTTACGAGTTTACCGGTATTCAAGAGCTTTTTTAGTCGCGTTTTTCCTTTTCGCGAGGAACCATAAGGGCGCCAGCGATTAACGAACTGAGGCTTGATGCACACGAAATAACAGCAAAAAAACATTATTTCGCTTGACATTTTCAGTTAATTTTAAACATCAGTTAGATTTTGCTATAAAAGTTTCGATTCTATTTAAACAGAAGTGATGGCAATTAGCAAATTAAGAGAGAGTACGCGAGTATCTATTTCATTGTTGTTCGAAGGAACAGGAGTGAAATGGCATTTTGTGCGCATTTACGTTGCGACATACGTCGTTCGTCTTTTAACGTAAATGTAAACGAAATTCAGAGATCTCTAAGAATTAAGTTTCGACGTTAAGCAGAAGTGCGGGCTGTTACAGATTACGAAAGAAGATTTGTTTCTTAGGTGCTCGTTTGTTATTTATACATGAGCTCGTTATTAATTCATACACGCAAATGCGTGTATGAATAACAAAGGCTTCCTCTTCCAGTTTAAATACACGCATACCGGTGAAATTACACGCAAATGCGTGTAAACTACCTGAAGAGTAAATTTTACACGCAGTTAATTACACGCACTGCCCACGCACTGTCCACGCACTGTCCACGCACTGTCCACGCACTGTCCACGAATACTACACGCAGACTACACGCATTTTACGCGCG
>JAHPZR010013899.1:0-2500 GCA_019787425.1 Platygyra sinensis
ACGGATTCAGCTGACGCCCCGCTGCATCTTAGGTATGGCGTGTTGTATTTGATTTGCGCGCGCGCGGCGTGCAGCTAAAAAACCCCTTTCGAGTCCTCCTTAAATGATAAAAACTATATAGGAACAAGTTTATCAACTAGATGATTCTTGACTAAGCTAAAAATGCCTAAGTTTAAAAGTAAAACTGACGGCCTAACGTGTAGGCGATGTGGATTATCAAGAGCGATTCAAGTAACGAGATCATTTACGCAAATGGTATGCTTCTACATGTAATTAATAACTACTCAAATTTGTCAGCTGGACCTACGCGTTAATTTTCATATCTGCAATGGACTGACAAGTGCAAGAGCAATAACCTTTGGATAACTTTTTTAACCCGAAGGGAAAAAAAAAACATCAACGTATGTAAGTAATTAAAATCCTCGAAAAAAATATAATACCTTAGGGAGGGACAGGAAGAAGGGTTGGGGCGGGGGGGGGGGAAGGGGGCATGAGCCAACTGAGGCCAAAGGACCTTCTGTCGTACATATAGTTAACAAATATTGCGACGAAAAAAAAACTTGAGCCAAAGGCCGGGGACACTGTCTGTGTGTTCTTGGGCAAGCTCTTAACTCTTGAAGTGCACTCTCATTATCATGGGGTATAAATTGGTATCCGCGAATTGGGGTCAAATTGCAGGGAAGTAACTTGCGATGGACTAGCATTCCCGTCCAGGGAGAGTAGAAGTACTCCCAGCCGCTCCATGTTACAGAAACCGATATAAGCTCTTTTTTCATTTGAGCCAAATATTGTGATTTTTTGGGCGAGCAGGTCAATTATTTACTGAGCTGAAGGCTGGGGCAAAAAGAGTCAAATATTTGATCTGCGAGGATACTGGCAAACACGATATTTTACGATAATCAAGCTCAAAAATTGTTTTAATATTCGATCACCAAGTTTTGTTTTGACACCATTAAAGCGGTTGGTAAAAGAAGAGAATAGTAAGAACTGAAATTGTCTTCAACCAAGCGGTGTTGACGTTAAAGTGTATATCCCAGATTTTTTTTTTATTTTCTCGATAAAATCTCCACAATGTACTGATAAGAATAGCAAAAAAAATATTTCGATAGCGAGTTTCCTTCCCTGTGTTCTCCAGAAACTTTGGGCCGATCATTTAAACGAAGTCTATGTTAACCATTTGTTCAGGACTGAGCTGCGTTTTAGACGTCTCCGATAAAAACAAGCCTCTAAACGAGCTAACTTAACATGAATAACTAGTTTATTGCTGTTTTCGTTGAAGGATGGCGAATAAATGAAAACAAACTGTTTAATATACATACGGATCCCTAACAGTATTTAGTCCAAAACGTTATAATCTGAAATTATTGATTAGCACTCCCTAAACTGCAATCACGTGATTATACTATTAAATGTCATCGTACATACATTAGTTTTGTTTAGTTTAATAGAGCGTTTTCACTGTGACGCAATAAAACAAAATCAAAAACCATTTAGTGGATAAAGCCAAGCAATTGTGATATCATAGAAGATAAACACAGAAGACAGTTCTCCAAGCTTATGGTTTTAAGTTGTTCCAAAGTTGAGATATTCGTCGAAATGTTCCGCGTAAATTATCAGAGCCTAGTATGGTGTAGCCTCTCACGCAGACGTTCTTAGGCTTGTCACGCGTTCCTCCCCACGAACGTCTGCTCAACGGACAGGCCACTTCCGTTCACTGGCGGTTAGCCTTTGTTTTAAAAGAACCAATCCTGTTCTGTTAATGTTGACATCTCTGTTGTTTGCCAGGCTGTTTGCCATGTGCTTATGCATTGTTTAGGCTCATTTATATTGCACGATATTTGCTTTCGAGGGGCAAAATATGGAAAATAAGAATTTTTCCGTGAAATGTTGCTTACCTGCATTTAATATTGTGGCGCTGGGCCCGGTTGTTTCACTAGAACTATTTGTAAGTAGAGCGTATGTTGCTTCTTATCACGCAAATCATATTTACCCACGTCCGGTTTTTTCTTCGGAGACGCCGTGCTTTACTTCGAGAAAGCTACACGTTTCTGTAGTGAGGTTCTTATGTTTCTTCCATCAATTTGGTTGAGCTTGTGTTTCTCGAGTTCGATGAATAGGTTTATTGCTCCTTTTGTCCCTTCTGGCACCACATAATTAAAATGTAGCTGTTTACGTGCGAATCAGTTGACTGTTTTGCGTGTTGTATATCCCATTGTTTGACTTAGCTCAGGCAAGACCGTACCGGTCCTCAATGTGGATCTTATCAGTTGCCGGTACTTCTAAAATAATATGTACGTCTGCAGTTGCTGGTGGAACTCGTACGTAAGTGAAAATTTTGAACATTTTGCGGCACAAATTTCTCGTGTTGAAGCGTTGGGTCAAAGTCGGTCAAAGTCCAGCTTTGCCCAGATAGGCAGAGAAGCTATGATTGGCTAACCGTCAACGAACGGATGTGACCGGTCCGTTGAGCAGACGTTCGTGGGAGGAACGCGTGACAAGC
>JAHPZR010013899.1:7500-14989 GCA_019787425.1 Platygyra sinensis
CTGATATGGATACAAGTTAAAACGCGTGTTTTAACATGTTTATTTAAAGGGATAAAAAAACGAAAAATAATTCATGCAAAATGCTCCCCGTTCTCTGCTCCCCCCTACCCCCTCATGGGGTAGAGTTAACGGGAGCAGAGTCCACCCGCACGAGGAGCCTCCAACATATCTTTGATGCGACTAACTTTAAGTAAGAGGGGAAAAGCTCTTTGCCTCCCTTGTGGAAGGCATTTCTTAGACTCGCACGAGGCGTAGCTTCGTTTTGGTGCTAAGCTTGTTTTCTTCCTATAACGCCATGCATTGCTGTTTTCATTTGTTATCTTGACAGACGTGTTAAACTTGTGATTTTCTTCACACCTATTAGCTTGACAGTAGCTACAGCTTGAATGACCTTAAAAACTTTCTCTTAAGCATTTTCGTGGTAATCTGCTCAAATTTGAGTGAAAAAAAAACAGTGTCGAATGCAGGAATGTCCCGCTTATCATGACCAAGTTGTGTTTCACCTCTTCTTTCATGAGAACTCCACTTTACTCCAGTCTAAAAATCGATAGCTTTTTCATAACATAAAAAAAAATAGCCGGATATATTATTTGGATATAGTAATAACACTTTGCGAGTTTGAGTTTCCCCTGAATTGCAAGGAACAACGTAATGTTTCACCAAGGGACAAATACGATACTAGAGAAAATAGCTTTCTTGCATAGACTTTATTCATAAGTCGAAAGCTTACGCGTACAACTAGCGCGAGATCTTACTCATTCACAGCTCGTAATGTCCTGTTTTGATCCCTGAAAAACTCACCTTTTCCCATTGCCTCAGAACAAAAAAATGCGGCAAAAAAGCTGTTGATTTACATAGAAGGGAGTTTCGTGTGATTTCTGTAGAAATCTAAGTTCGAGTGTAAGTAAGTGGAATCTCCTTGCTCGGACCCGCTCGTTTCACTGCCTTACGTATAAGCATCTACATGCTTCTTTCTCCGCCATCTTCGATTGAGGTTCCAGGTGACCATTTTGGCGGGAAATTTATGGCGATCCGATTTTTTTCGGATCCGGTCCGGGTTTTGTCAATCGGACGCAATCCGATCCAGGTTTTGTTAATCCGGTCCGATCCGGTCCGGGTTTTGTCAATCCGATCCGATCCGGTCCGGTCCAGGCTTTGTAAACGCCCGATATCAAATGTCACGCGAGCGTCTCATCTGCGTTGATCCGAGAACCACACGTCGTATTCTTGGGCAAAAACTGGCATTTTTTTAGCAAATTCCGGAATGTTTGTTATCAAAAGAAACCTAAGAAACCAAGCCTTCTATCTCTGTTGAAGGCTGGGGAGACAGATGACCACTGTCCTTTCAGTCAGCGCTAAAACTACAAGTTCATGTATGACCACATGGCGTGACAAACGTGACATTTGTTTTCGTTTGTCGTTTTGTACGACACTGTCATCCGCCCAAGAAATATGGGAAGATTTTGTGATGTGGAGAGAATTATTACCCGGTGAATATGTGGCTCGGTGAGTCTGAGTATTCTTTAATTCCCCGAGACAACAAGTAGTTACTGAATTGAAGTATTCTGTATGTTTCCTCTCCTACTCAACTGAAGTCATCATAGCCCTTCAGTCCACATTTTCGCCTCTCCACATCAACAAATCTTTCCCTATTTCTTTAGCGGATGGGAGTGACGCATAAAACGACAGGGGAAAAAGAATGAAGTTGTTACTAGTGAACCACGGGGGATGTTCTCGAAGACGCCATGTTGCTATTAGCATAAACTAATTAATTTTCCCGCTGCTTATGCGCGGGCTCAAATGTCCGCAATTTCTGGCCATGATTTCGAATATTCAACAATTATGCCACAAGCGAGCGTTGGATATGAGATGGATACAATCATTTTGTATCCAACAGGCGCAAATGGAATAACTGTTTTATCAAACACTAGACTACAATTAAATAAAGAAGCCTTAAAAAAAATCGCGTGTACGCTTGCCATATTTGTAGAGCAAGGTATAAGTATAAGAAATAGCACGGTTTCTAGGGGTATTTGGGATAAATATCGCGAGTGATATTTCCAAATTCACAAAAATATCATGAGCCGCCGCAGCGAGTGGTATTTGGAGAGTTTTGAAATATCATGAGCCGGTATTTATCCCAAATACTCCGAAGAAACCGTGCTATTTTTCGTTTATACTACAGGGAAAAGAAATTTCCCATTTTATGTAGTACACATATTTTATTTAGTCACGGATACCGTATTGATTGGCTTTCCACAACATGTGATTAAACATGCGATCGCTCAATTATCACACACATATCACACTTCTGTGATCACACAGTAATCGAATGTCTAAAAATCTCAGTTCTAAAGAGTGAACCGCGTTTTTAACGGGCTTATCATCGGATTTCGCCTGTGGAACATTGCACCTCGGCTCAGAAAACGTTTGGCTAAGGGCCTCTTTGCACGAGCCCGAGCTGATTTTTAGCCCGGGTTGAATCACCGCGGAGAGTGCTAACTAAAAAAACACTTAATACAAACCCGGTTATCAGTTTGCTATAGCGCGTGGTTCGGCTTCGAATTCGAGCCTGACGTGGAAGCCTTTCTACCGATTAAAAACTGAAATCATAGGCTAGAAAGATGACAAGTGGTTCAGTTACATAGTTTTGAAATACAAAGAAAAAGAAGAAATGATTTTTGGTCGCAGTAGCACTTTAACATATTTGCAAATCTGTCTGTCTCAGGACTTAATTTGATAACTCACATCGGTCTGAGCATCTTGACGAGGTATATTTCCTTCTACAGTGTATATTCGTGGAAATGAACTTTTCTTGGAACAAAACGTTAAAACTCGATGTAGAGCGATTTCCAATTGACTGTTGTAACTGACCAGAACCAAAATAAACACTCAAGCCGGCCAATCACAGAGTATAAATATAATCCAATGAACCAATCAAAACTCGAGCTAAAATGCATGTGACGTAAGCGAAGCGCGGGAAAACGTGTAGGAACGACTCACAATTGATTTTGGTCTTACTTCTGATTGGACTTTCGATACGCGAGGGCCTGATTGCAAAACCTTCACCGGCTAAAGGGATCTTTTCGGATGGAAAATTTCGGGAAAAACGGCTAAAGCTTACCTTCCCTTAATTACAGTGCATCGTTAGACATGACGAGCTTAATTAACGTTGGTTGATTTCAGTTCGGCTGGTGAAATGTACGTCGTCAAATTAAATTAACCCTGGTTAAAAATAATTTTCACCCACTTCTGACATTCAACGTCTCAGTCCCCTAGTAAACACCATTCTTGGTATCCCCGGGATTGTATTGATATACATACATCACCTTATTTCACCTCAGATTTAAAAGAGTAGCTAAGGATGGCTAATTTCTTCGAGAAAAAGAAAAAAAAATATTCACGGTATTTTTCTTACCATTTACATTACGCCTTTTCCTCTTGGAAAATGGTTCCACGATACTCGAGCCTTTTTCGTAGAATTCCAATTTGTCTGCAATTACAAAGACGAACATACACTGATCAGTAAAGATGCCTGTTGACAGAAAACCTGTAGGTAATATGAGATGGGCGTAGAAGACGTTGAGATGAACCAAGTTTTAGAATGATACCAAATTGATGCCAATTGAAAAGTCGCGTGACGAGTTTTTCAGTTCCGAAAAAATCCTGTATAAGTATGTAAGGAGCCCATTTCTCCTGACATGTACAGTATATTTAAGGTGGCTTAAAACAGTAATATTTCCGTGTGACGCCTGGGCTCTAGCGCGCATTTCAGCGAGAAGCATCACGCGAACACCCGAGGGGTCGCGAGATGAGCGCGCGAGATTTAGAGCTTGAAGAAAATCAAAACAAACATGACGGTGCGAGGCCTACTTCGTAAAACATCTATCCTTCAGGAAAATTCAAAGGAAAAACATTCTTTGGAATCGTTGCGCGGGAACGTGAACAAAACTGCTCTTCAAGTTTTCTTCGTACTTTCTACTTGGCCAGGCTCACCTCGGGGTATCATGGATGAAACTCTTCTTCTACACCTTACGCCGTTAACAACAAAAGCGAAAACAAAACACTATTCACAGATCTATTCGCGTGGAATTGCGGGCTTTACTGATCAGCGGACCACCTTCACTCGCGCGCAAGGGGTGATCTTGCAAAGCTGAAATTTTAATTTCTGCGTAGAACGCGCGCGGAAACGTCCTTGACCACGAAGCAAAATCGTATCCGGTGGCCCTACTTTTTAAATGTAAAAAATGCAAAAAAGTAGAATGCATGGGCGAAATTGTGAAAAAAAAAATTGTGGAGGGGAATTTCTCCAACTAGGAAATTTGTATTTTTTTTTTTTTTTTTAAATAATAATCAAAATCTACCCCAAGAATTTTTGTAATTTTCCCTGTTTCTTCTTCTGTGGATAAGAAGGTATATAAAAAACCATGAAGTTTATAATGGCTTAGTTTTTAAGATGGATGCAATTGATGGTAAAAAGTGGATTTCGTTTGTTTAACAGTGCAACCTTAATATATGACTTAGGGACGGATGATAAGAAAAGAGATAAGTAGGGGGGTGCGTGGAAAAGAAAAAAAAAAGATCAGGTAAGGAAGAAGCCCTGGGTGACTGAAAAAAAATTCGTTAAAAGAAGTAGGCTTGTTTTCCGCTCGTGTCTGGTCTGCGTTCTTTCCGCCGTTCTCTCGTCTCCTTTCCTCAACAGCGGCTGGTAATCCCGCCTAAAAAAACAAGTGACGACAAAAAATTCCTGCAGAGTGAATTCCACTGTCGGGCTTACAAAATGTACCCGCTTGAATGGCAACTTCATTGGCAGTCGCTTTATACTGCAGTTTCAATTTCTTGGTCCTGGTGTAATACCCATTCACCTGGTTTTCTCCACAGTTAGAAAAATGAATCATTTGCTAGCCATAAAGCGTTGACGCTTTTTCTTCGGCAAAACTTCTGAAATTTCTGTCAGTTAACAACGTTATCGCACCTGCATGTTGTTATAAAAAGATCTACAATTTTCCGAGAAATCTTAGCCTGCGAACACAGCCGTCCTTCTTCGCTCCCGCTAGAGAAATCTGAGCTGCTAAAGTTCATACTTCGGGTGAAAATTAGTTGGCTTATTTTGCGGTTTCCGGGATGGAAAGAAAAAATTTACAGAGATCGGAGCAGGATCACTTTCTCGTCTAGGAGCTTTGCCGCTCGATGCTTGCAGGTTGCGTCCTAGGTCGTAATAGTAATAGACTACGAGTTGTCGGTTTTTGTTCCTGAAATCCTCCGCGCGCGGACCTCAGTTAATATTATGCAAATTAAGGAAAGAACCGAGGAGGGAATGGGGAGAGTACCTCTCGTGACAACCCGTTGACAGTTATCAATAATAGGTAATTAATGCAAAGAAATGATTTGTTGTGTGGCTTACACGAAGTGTAAAGCCACATTATGGTATCACCTGATTTATTTATTTCTTTATTTGTTTGTCTACGAGAGTCGAGTGCCTGTCACGTGGTCTAGTATCTGCGGCGACATTAGGAGCCGAACTATTAGTGTTGGTTGTAAGCTTGGTTTCGAGTAATTTTATTCAGGTGATCGTATCACGAGTTAGTTCTCCTGGCACAAACCAACAGACACAGACCCAGCTTGTGTTATAAGTGCAGATTGTGCAAGAGCGTTTACGCTCTTAAACTAGTTGAATCTTTGGTAAGGGTTGTAATGTTTTGGTTTTCACTTTATCCAGTACCACATAAATTTGCGCTGACTCATAATAAGAACATTAGACTACAAGTAGTCGGTTTTTGTTCCTGAAATCCTCCGCGTGCGCAACTCAAAATATATTATGCAAACTAGGGAAAGAAACGAGGGGGAATGGGGATCGATCGCATGTTCCAGTAATTTCTAGCGCGCCAGGAAAATAACTCAGTAATTTCTAGCGGGCTAGGACAAGAAAGAGACTGCTCGCAGTCTATAAGAACATATGGTTTGTACATACAAGTTTTAGGTCGATAAACATGTCCCACACGCGATAGGTCAAGGGTTTGGTATCCGATAAACTTGATAACAGCTTACCTTTAATTAAAACAACAAGAATAAGATAACAAGGTGTTTATTTCAAGGAGAAAATTTGACAATTGTTTGTTGTTTCTCCTATTTTGAAGTTTGCGAACGTTGTTGATGTACTGTGTCACTTTATCCGCACTGATGCAAGTTTCCTGGAAGAGTTTACAATTCTGAAATCATATCATTTCATGCTGAGGAAGGGAGAAAGGTTTATTTAAAATATTGAAGGTAAAACATTTATTTTCAGTAATGTAATGCCTTTTAAACGCTGACATATAGCATTCTTTTGGATAAGTAATATTTCAATTATTTCATGCCGCGCTATGTCGCGCACGGGTTAAAAACAATCCATATAGAAGAATGATTTTAAAAACGCTCCAGAGGATTTTCTTTTAATCCAAGAAACAGAGACACAAACACTACCTTTCCGTAAGTGGTTTTTTTGGCAGAAAAAGAGAAAGCAGTGAAGAATAAACCAAAACATGAAAAGCATACATAGTGGGATTTGAACTCTTGACCTCTCGCGTGACGATCCAGCATGTATCAACTTGTGCATTACTAGTATTTGGAAGTGTTAAACCTCAGTTTTGATAAAAAAAAAAAATATCTTGCGGTTTTTGATTGCAGCACAGAGAAAACATGTACAAATACATGTAATGAAAACGTGTAAGCAGGTCTCAGTAAGAAACAGTTTGTTAACCTTGAACTTTCTTTTCAATTTTTACAAATGACAACACAACCCTGAATGGATAAAGGTTTTATGCGCTTGTTCGAAACCTAGACTGCACTCACAACACAAGTACTTCGTTAACGAGCAATGCCTCATAACACCCTTTCATAATTTATTTTCCAAGTTCAGTGGCTAACAGCCACTTTGATCTAAGTTGTATCACCCCTTCACTTCTTTACTTCGTGTTAGACATTTAGAAACCCGAGAGTCGGGGACACCCATATGAAAAGGCAAGCAATACTCGTCAGAACGACAGAAGATATAAATTTACTTCCTAAGGGAGAATATATAGGAAGTTGCTTGAGCTTCATTAGAACCCTAAAAGACACCACTTAAAATGAAAGAAGTGCGATCACTAACCACTACTCAAGAAAGGATACCGCCCCGTGCCCATCCACTAGATACAACCTGGTTTGTTTTGCCAACACCTATCCATTAGATAGTGATTTATCATTTGAACAACTAGCGTTCTTTCCATTTTTTGACCAACTGGGTCCTGTTCTGACTTGGAGTATTCTAAATCGTGAAATTTGCTCCAACGAGGATATAGGCTCTGACAATAGAGATCTGTCCTGCCCTCCTATTATCTAAAAAGTAAAGCCTTAGAGCCGACTGGCTCATAGCAGCCTGAGGTTATCCCCGTTTCTGTAGCATGAAGCGGCTAGAAGTATTTCTACTCCCCCTGGATGGGATGCTAGTCCATCACAGATCACTCCCCTG
>JAHPZR010013901.1:0-10000 GCA_019787425.1 Platygyra sinensis
AAACGCAGACCTCGAAACAGCAGACCTCGAAAACGCAGACCTCGAAAATGTTGTCTATTTCTCGAAAACACAAACCTCGAAAACGCAGACCTCGAAAACACAGACCTCGAAAACGCAGACCTCGAAAACGCAGACCTCGAAAACACAGACCTCGAAAAACCAGACCTCGAAAACACAGACCTCGAAAACGCAGACCTCGAAACACAGACCTCGAAAAACGCAGACCTCGAAAATGTTGTCTATTTACTAGTTGAGAAGCTTCGTCCTTTTAAACTTGATAGGAAAAATATTTAAAAGAGCTCAAACCATTGAGCTTAGCCGGAATTTCCAAAATTCCGACTCTCTTCTCTTTGATTGTAAGTGAAGCTTTCGTTTGCAAAAAATCGAGCACAAAATAAGTTGGAATTTCATCAAGTAAGGTATTCGTACCCATTAAAAATTACGCAATGAAAGTAACGAAGAAATGCTGGCAAATGAACACGCTTGCGGGAGACAACCACACGATATAATAACATCGACCGGAAGTCACACATTAAGTGATCAGTATGAAGTCTTGCTACCGAAAAATCGCAATTAAATTAGTCAATAACCGACTCTTTACAATCACTCAACGAAAACTATTACCACCCTGTGTAGAATCAAGAGAAATAATGATTGATATATTTTTTTTAGCATCGGAAATATACTGTAGGCTACTTTTCAAAGGTCGTTGACTTGTCGTTTGCTGATACTTTTTTTCTTACAAATTTTGTGCTTGCTAGACTTTTTAAGAAAATGTTGATTAAATAAGATTGAGATACTTAAGAATCAGTGGTCTTTTTGACATCTTCATGTATTAAGAACAAAGTTATCCAACATTTCGGTGAGAAACGGGAAGAGCAATGCAGAAATCACTTCCGGTTGATGCTTAAGTATCGCTTGTTTCTTTGCGGTCCTTTGCTTAAGTTTCCAAAACCCTTAAACCCAAATTGTTTGTTTAAGTCGTTTGTTTTAGACGTTGCTTTTGTTATTTGGTCTCTATTGTTCAACTATCCAGCAAGAAATATTATCGTTAAGATAACAGTTGCCAGCATCTACTAATAACATGTTCGTCAAAAAAAAAATGTGCTCAGGCAGAATTCTGGTTGCGGTTAATGGACCTTGTCAAGGTCATAGTTAATGGTCCCCTCCATTAACTATGTCAAGGTTGTGTGTTCTTGTAGAGAAAAGACAAGGGCCTTCCAAAGAACCCTCCTGTAAAAACTACAGAAAATAAAATTCCTTTCACTATTAAATTATTTAACTATAATGAGTGATTTCCTCGCCGCGAAACTTCATCCTGATACTTGCGTGACTTCGGGTCAACGTATCATGTGGTTGACGTGGTTGTCTCCCGCGCGTGCGAATAAGAACATTTTTATGAAAGAACGAAGCTTCTCAATTAGTAAACAGACAACATTTTCGAGGTCTGCGTTTTCGAGGTCTGCGTTTTCGAGGTCTGTGTTTTCGAGGTCTGTGTTTTCGAGGTCTGCGGTCTGCGTTTTCGAGGTCTGCGTTTTTCGAGACACCCTCTCGCCACCAGGGAGTTTTCGCCACCAACCAACTCGCCACCAAGAAACCACCTCGCCAATAACCAACTCGCCACCAAGCGAAGTCACCTCGCCACCAAAAGCTAGAGTAAAGTAGCCGAGGTGAATTAGCTGTTACGAACGAGAGTAATGTAGTCGAAGTGATTGAGCTGCTCGAACGAGAGTAAAGTAGTCGAGGTGATGCACTGCACCAGCGTCACAAAACAAGAGTGCCACTTCTGTTATTTTGAAACCATACTAGAAAAAACTGATCATCAACTCCAGTGTTTAATAGAGATAATAAAGATCAGGCGGGCTTACCGTTCGAGCAGCTTAATCACCTCGACTACTTTACTCTCGTTCGAACAGCTAAATCACCTCGACTACTTTACTCTCGTTCGAACAGCTAATTCACCTCGGCTACTTCACTCTAGTGTTTGGTGGCGAGGTGACTTCGCTTGGTGGCGAGTTGGTTATTGGCGAGGTGGTTTCTTGGTGGCGAGTTGGTTGGTGGCGAAACTCCCTGGTGGCGAGATGACCGGATACCTCAGAAATGAGTCGCTTTATGTGAGATTGACTATTTATCAGCTTGTTATGGATGCAAATTATTTTCACCGCAGAAATTTTTGTCATTCGCCTTGCTAAAATACTGATAATCAAGGCATGCAGAGATCAATCTTGACGAGTTTCAAGCGTGGTTGGAACACTAGTACCAGACAGGCAAATTATATGCAAAGCAAACCGTCAAGAGAACCACACGGCACGTGGGAATGTCAGTAATAAAAGGTAACGAAAGCCGCAAGAGATTAGCAGTTAGACTTTTGTAGTTCATTCTGTAATAAAGTTTATATTTATATTTAGTTCATTCTCATGTTGTTGTGGTTGTACAATGTTTGTAAATTTGTAGCTTCAAAGCATTGCCCGTGAGCGAGACGAACGAAAAGGCGCTTCAAACGATTTTATAAGTCTTACTTCTCAGTTTCTGTTTATCGACGAGTCAAATAAAGCTCGGATACTCTGAGAATTTGACGCCGTTATTGTCATGGATACATTTGATTGACGTCCACCAAACGTAGTTTTCGAAATGGAAAAAAAATCCTTGGAGGGCGCGTGTGACTGATAACCGCTGTAAATTGTAATACTAACAACATATGAAATAATTTTGCCTCATTTCAGGCGGTGTTTCAAAGTAAATGTTAACAGTCATTATTCAGATGTAAAACTGGTTCAGCAGCTCATTCGGCTAGCTGGTGGGAATTTCGAGGTAATGTATTTTGTACAAAATTGGGCGTGGTTAGTCACGTGACAGACAAATGTAATATATTCTACCTGAATTTGGCAGAGCTCTTGCCTACAATTGACCTTAATTTTTATTTCTCTTATTTTAGACCATCCCCCCTTAAAACGTACAGAGACCCAGGCCTTAATTCACTTGAGCGCTAAATTGACTTTGATTATGTGTTGTAACATCGAGACTTTTTTGGCATCTCCAAGCTCGAAAATGTTCTGAACTCCAAAGCTAATCTAGAATCCAAGTTTCCCAAGGCCAAGCGAAGTGTGATCCGAGAACGAGATTACTCCATAGGTAAATTCGCTTTAAAAATCTGCTATTCCAAGAAGAATTACCGGTAAATGAGATATCTCGTTAATCTATAAGAATTTCAGGCTGCAGGGTATCTATTTTGTTTAGCTTATTAAGTTTCTGTTTTTGGAAAACACTTCCCACAGAACAGAAAGGAAAATAAATCCATGGAGCCCAGAGACACAAAGAGAACGCAATACAAAGATACGATCAGAAGCTTTAATTTAATGATTTTTTTTTCTACATGTAGCATTTAGAACAATTTTCGAAGCATTCTCGAGAGTGAAGTAGTAATGCAATTGCCAACAGCACATAAATGCCGCGAAAATCATCCTCCAGTGCTATTGGAGCTGAATTTTGTCAAACGAATCATCATGAAGGCATCGAATTCGCTCCACTAATCCTTGATTACGGCTGGTTCCTTTTCGCAACATGCATGATGCTCTGTTTTACACAGCGATAACTTGATTTAGCTCAGTGGTTGTACGTGTTGGGTCGACTCACCCACTGACATTATTTAATTCTTGCCATTTAATACTTTCGAAATTATCATCGTTAGCTACTCGCGATCGCACTTGTTACAGGAAGTCAATAGAAGAATGACACATCCACACACCATTTGAGACAGCCCAAGTATAAACGCGTAGTGTTTTTCGCTGAAGGAATATAGCCCATGCTTTATGGCACGATGATCGTCCCCAGAATTAGGAGTGAGGAAATAAGCTGCCAAAACGATACTTCCCAGCGCGAAGGAAAGAAGTCCAATCACAAACCACTTAGTTTTTGAATCCATTCGGTTAGTTGGTTGTCCACTCGGTTAATGTGTCAAGCCGGAACGTAGTCTGTTTCAGGAGAACGTTCCTCTGTTAATGTTAATATTCAATCAATATTCTGTCGATCGTGTCCTTGAATAAGAGAATAATAGTCAGGATCCCCTTTACCTTAAACTGCAGTGTTCAGTGAGCGAGTTCTTTCAATCAGGAATACTAAGTGAATTTGGCCTCCGGAATTCAGCCAGTCTCTTGAAGTAAGAAAAATTTTATTTCGATCTAACCGAATATAACGTCAGTTCAGCGAACGTGCATTAACGGACGTATATGATAATTTCCGGGGTGAAAAGAGCGTTTGCAGATGACGTCATGAACAGCAGCCATATTGCACGTCACGTTCGTTCGTCATGTTTTCACGGCTTACCTCAACTCGGCTAGATAGCCCGACACGAACCGTTTACATGGTAAAAAGCTACCCCGCCTAACCCGGTGCCCCGGGCAAGTAGACAGGGTGCCCCGGGTGGGTGGGAGCATGTAAGCGCTTCAACATGCTTCAATGCGTTTTTCTAAAGAAACGTATGAGAAGTTAGTCCTCAGGGTAGCCCGGTTAGCCAGGGCACCCTGCCTCCATGTAAACAAGGCCTAAAATCTACCAGTGAAGTCAGAGAGCTTGCTGTGTGTACTTTCGTGCTTCTTCGAACGTACACCAAATATGGTACACCCTAGGTGACGTGCGCATGCATGCCAACTCTAACGTCTAAGCGGAACTCTGTGGCTGTGCCTTGAAACGTTTTTGACCCCTAAGAGGTATCAAAAGCGTGTTGACCTTGAGGGTGGACAGACATCACGTGACAATTTTGTACCAATCAGATTCTTCGCTCAACATGCTAATGGCGGACTCCGAAAATCTTCCAAAAGCGAGAGTAGTGGCAGTAATTTTTGGTTTCCGTCGTTTGTGTTTAACGAATTGAGTTGGAAACCATCCCAATGATTTGATGTGAAGATATTCTTTCTTGAAAAGTCGAGTTTTTAAAGGTGAGTTTGTTTTAAGTACTGATTTTTTTTGCTGTGTTTTGAGGGGACCAACGAACAGCGTTTGTTTCTCGTGTGTTAGGTGTGATGTTTACAAATAGTTGTTTTGTTTTCTTTTTGCTTGCTTTTTGCGTCCAATTTTTTCATTTCCTTGTAGCTTGTTTATTAGCCTTTCAATAGGACCGGTCGCCCCCGGTCGCCCCCGCGATCGTTTTTGAGATATTTATGATTGAAAACGTACCATTCTCACGATCAGTAGCAGTAACGAAAAACCGGAAGTAAACATAACATTATGATATTTGTGATGTTTCGGGGATCCGCGTAGCTACAAATTCACACGTTTGTGTGTTTCAGACACTTGCGTTTTCAAGTATTGTTGCTGGTTTTAAATCGAGGCCGATATTTACCATGAGCAATCCTGCAAAGCGGGGAAACGCTCCACCGAGTGGTGAAAAACAGCTACTGCACATCAGGCGACATGAGGGGAACCTTTGTTCCAGTCAGAAATAAAGCCACGGTGAGAATTTCTAAAGTTTCAGCCATACTTACTCGATCGAATTCCCATGACATTTAAGATGACAATTGTCTGAATAAAAGTGTTTGACTCTGTTTACAGCAGAAAAGCAGCCATTGTCAACCAGTGGACTGACCCTGAAATCTGGGAACTGATTGACTACATTTCATTGTATCATGCACCGAATGAATTAACTTAAGGCAGCAGTTATGTTTGGTCAATTCACAAAAGGCAGGACTTTTGAGAAAATTGCTCTCTGGCTGTGATGCAATGCACTGGGAAAAGTAGGAGAAGTTGTAAGTGTAATTCTGTTTTGACACATTCAATGAATCTTTTATTTTCCATACATATTTCACTGAGCGTTTTGAATATATATTCCATTATATATTATTTGATTTTATATATTTCTACCATACTTATGTTAACAGTTGCCTGCAAGCCATTGATGATGTTTTAAAAGATATCATGACAAATGCAGGTCCTGTAAAATGCCAGGTCATGGCTTATTACCATGCCATGTCATGCAAAAATTTTATCTTTTGCTTATTGTTTCTTTGCTTTCTTTTTAGCCTCCTTGTAATCTATATTTCATCACTTATCTAGGCATAGTTCAATGTTTCTTTGTAATTGTTGTTCTCATCAGAGATCTGAGTATACACAAATGTTGATTTCCTGGTATTACTAACTCAAAACTGGTGTTACAACCTCAGGAGCTGTGTAAAGAAAAGACAGAGTCCATCTTCATATGCTGTCTCTGCAATGTGGTACCTTTGAGTAAGCTTGATGAATTTGTCTTTATGAGGAGAAAAAAGGTTCAAATATTGTCATGTTTTGGACATCTCTTCTGCAAAATGTTATAATTTTAGCATATAATTGTGTAAATTGATGCATTTCTTGATTGCCAGTATTAGGCTGTAATGTAATGTTGATAGTAAAGTGCAATAAAAAGATATCTTTGTTTGTACAGCTATTTGTTTGTTGTCATCTTTTTTGCCTATGTGCAGATGTTATGTACCTACTGTGGTGCTAAGGGAGATAAATAACCGGCTATACACACCATGTAACGCAGCAAACTAAAAACAATTAATGGCGGATACTGAAATACACCCCGATTGGCCAAAGCACATTGTAAAACCATGTGACACGAGGGACCCAATCAACATTCATAACACTATCTTATTTTGGTACAAGGCCTGGTTCAAAATCACTTCTGTGGTTGTCCAGATTTACTGAATGATTATTGATGTTGTTAGCATTCAGGAGGAATAACTTAATTAGCTCCAGGCCCTCTGAACTGACTCCAGACCTGTATTCAGTCCTGGGTTTCAGTCCTGGGTCAATGGACTTATGGAGTTAGACATTATTTTATCAGCAAAATTATTATTTGATGCCCTATTCGCTCCAAGGACAGACCAGGATTTTCATTTACACCATTTTAGAACTTTAGTGTGGTATAATCCTTGTTATGGTAAGTATACAATCCTGGGTCTTTGGACTTAGACATTTATCAGCAAAATTATTATTTGATGCCCTATTCTCTCCAAGGACAGATCAGGATTTTCATTTAAAATAGAAGTGACCATTTTAGAACTTTGGTGTGGTATAATCCTTGTTATGGTAAGTATACAGTCCTGGGTCTATGGACTTAAACATTTATCAGGAAAATCATTGATGCCCTATTCTCTCCAAGGACAGACCAAGATTTTCATTTAAAATAGAAGTGACCATTTTAGAACTTTGGTGTGGTATGGCTGCATGCCTAATCTCAATCTGTAATCAGTGCACTGATAATTGAGTGCATGAAGTGATACACTAATAACCAACAATTCCTTGTGACAAAATTATAATAACCTCATCATCTAGGAAAATGTCTTCTAGGTCTGCTCATAAATATAAAGAATTACACTTTTGGGACACGTGCATGGCCTAGCTAGAGTACTTTCAAAGTTTGGACCTCAAAGACTATCTCTTTCTCACATTGTCAACTAAATAAGCCCTATGTTACTGGAAATTTTGTGTACATATGCCAAAAACTATTCATTGTCACTAAAATTGAAATAATTCATAACAGTTAATAGATGTAAGGCCTGGGTTTCAAATTAATTAATGGCATATTTTAATTCTGATGACCTGGGTAACTGGTATTTTTTGGCTGAGTATTCCAAATTAAACGAGAGATTCACCCCATTAACCAGTACGAATGGAAGAGTGCACAAACCATTTTTCGGTAGTACAGGAAGGTACAACTGTACTGCACTATAGTCCCAGGCTATGATACATACATATATGAGTTGACATAAGTTGACACAGTACACAAAAAGCCCGAAAAGTTCCGATGTAAATAACCCAAAATCTCTTCAGTTCACAGTAAAAGAACACTGAAAAGAATAGAGAGTACAATTTTTGAGCCATAAACAAAAATGTAAGCTTAAACATTAACACACAGAAGTAGTCGCATCCAAGCTTTCGTTTGCTGAATATATTATATGCTAAGAATCGTAAAGCTGCATTCCTCGGGAAGCACAATCATTCGCGTTTCGATTAACGTTTAAAAGTGACAGGATATAGAGAGAAAATAGCTGCATATATCCATCTGCGTCTGTAGGACTGATCGATCACGCCTGGCCTCGTCTTCACTCTGGTTCTAGATCGCAAAAACACTCGTGTTTTATCGTCTTCAGCGATCATCATGTGTTGGTAAGGTAATCCGAAGAATTGAGGAGCAGAATAACATTCAACGTACAGCATTTACATCGAAAAGAAGAAAGAAATTCCAATTTTAACGGATCTTCGATTGCCTCTCCGGAGGTCCGAACAGCATGAGAGATCGTGTAAACTGAAGCATTGTGTAATATTGACCCATCATGCAGTTCGGCGCGTGTCCATCCTCCTCTGACCTTATGCGGGCGGTTACATGCTTCTGTAACAATGCCATCGCTGTTTTCAAGCACGTAAGTTGATTTTGTTTACGGAAACATCGAGACGTTGGTATCTCCAAGCTCGAAAATAAATTCCCTTAACTCTAAAGCTTAAAGGGGCTCAGTCATGATATTTAAAAATTATTCTTTATGAAATCGAGGTAAATATTCTGCCACTATTCACCGAGATTGAGAAGAATAATTGTTTTAGTATATACACAGGAAGTGATCTCAACAACATTTTCAGAAGGAAACCATTAAAAATCGAATTAATTGACGTCTCAATTCATGCGTGGAAAACGTGCTATTTTGTTTTTGTTTGGCTTACATTCGGTAGGGGGTGAATAATGCTCATTTAACCAATCAGATTGCTTAAAACTCCAAGATCACTGAGTGTGTAAATACTAATTTGAGTTACTTTGAGCATCGACAAAATTACCGTTTAATTGAAGGAAACCTGAAAATAACACTTAGCTTTGTAAAGATGAAAAAAAAAACATCAAAGAGATAATAATAAACCATAAAGGAACAAGGATGGTTAAGGATGGAGAATATTGACACGGATTACAAACAACGAAATTGAAAAGTTGAGCTAAACTTTTCAAACCGTTTAACCCGTGACTGAGCCCCTTTAAATCTAGAATCCAAGTTTCCCACGGCCATGCCAAGCGGAGAGTGATCCGAGTACGAGATTACTCCGAAGGCAAATTCGCTTTAAAATCTGCTTTTCTAAGAAGAATTAAATGAGATATCTCGGGTTTTTTTGGAAAACTCTTCCCGGCTGCTGGGAAGAAAATAAGTAAACGCAGAACGGAAAAGAAAATTAATCCATGGAGCCCAGAGACATCAAGAGAACGCCATCCCGGGGGGGGGGGGGGGGGGGGGGGTACTCCCAGAAAAATTGGGTGGGGGTGTGCGGCCCGCTCTCCAAAACCCTTACCCTATTTATGACCAAAATCTGCGATATTCCCTACCCTATTTATGACCTGACCAAAAATTCGAAACCCTATTTATGATCTGAACCTTGCATCAAAATCCTGTTTCAGACGTACGTTATAATTGGATCCCTAGCTCAGACCAAAGTTAAATTACCGTAAACATAATTTGTGAAGGACGTTTGTTAATTTTCTTTTGGTTTTTTAAAAATATACCCATATTGAGGCTAGAGTACAAAAACCATACCCTATTTATGACCAAAATGGCCAAAATCAACCGAAATTGATACCCTATTTATGACTAAAACGGCTGAAAAACCGTACCCTTTGGGGCCGCACATACCTATATAGCCCATATAAGGGAGTACCCCCCCCCCCCCCCCCGGGAACGCCATACAAAGATAAGATCAGCCGCTTTAATTTAAATTGATTTCTACATATGGCATTTTCGAAGCATTCTCGAGAGTGAAAATCGTAATGCAATTGCCAACGGCATAATGTCAACTAAAATCATCCTCCAGTGCTATTGGAGCTGAATTTTGACAAACGAATCATTGAAGCAGCAAATGAAGGTATCGAATGCACTCTAATAATACGGCTGGTTCCTTTTCGCAATATTGATGCTCTGATTTACGAGGCAATAATTTAGTTGTACATGATGGGTCGATCACATAATTTATAAAAGCACATTTACATGTAATT